>ML417306.1:10005-169114 GCA_005239525.1 Nicotiana knightiana | reverse complement strand
TTTTTTTTTTTTTTTTTGCTTTTATTTTTTTTCTCTTTTCTAAATATGTGTATTACTGTAAATGTTTCTGGCATATAGCACATCAAACTAGTATATTAGTATAACAAAATGATATATTAATGTTTAATATTATTATCAGATATTTGACATATTTGTATACCAAATGGTATATGCTATTTTACGTGTAGCTTTACACTTAATTCTGATGCAGTAAATAAAACCTCCCCGGAACTCCATCAAACAATCGTATAAAAAAGAAAATAAAAAAAATTATGATAACTCCAATGGAACTATTTTAAGAAAAACTTTGTAGCAATATACTATTTCCATTATACTGTATAATATTGCAATATATTGTATATTATAACAATATACTATTACAATATATTATACCAGTAAACTTTATAATGATGCTGTAAACTGTAGACCATAAAATTATGCAAATTGTGAGTTGTACCTCATGTTCATATAAAAAGGATACAATACCAAAATATAATGTTGTAATCTCCGTTCGACATTTGTAATCTCTTCAATATATGTGGTGTCCATGACGGAGGGTGTGCTGGTAAGGGCGGGTCAAACAGGATTGGTAGACTTCTTGGCTATCAAGCTTCTGAAGAAGGGGAGCACACGTCACCTTTAGAAATTCCCACATTGAAATGGGAGAGGAAAGTGAAGAGATTTATAAAGCATGACATAAGTTCACATGGTACACGCGCTTTTAGGGCTCGAGGTGGCGCATCCCAAAAAAGACATATTCATGCGGGCATAGGCCCAAAGCAGAAATATGTGCCATAAGCAGAAATATGTGCCATGTGCTTGGGTCGTGATAAATATGATATGAGAGCCGGATTTTCCTCAGTACGATGGTGGGGCAAACCTCAGTGAGGATGCTGAGTCCCAAGGGGCGTGAAGGTGAATGTGATGCCCATGACGGAGAGCGGGTTGATGAGGGTGGATCAAACAGGCTTCTAGGCTGGCAAGCTTATGGGAGAGGAAAGTGAAGAGCTTTATAAGAATGACACAAGTTCACATGTTACACGTGCTTTGATGATTCGAGATGGTATACCCAAAAAGACATATTCATACGGGCTTAGGCTCAATGCGGACAATATATACTAATGGGCATGGGCCGTGACAATGTACCTAAAAGATTTCAACTCAAAGTCCACAAATTGAATCCATATAAGCTAAAAGTTTAACCAAATTTTCCAAATAACTGTCTAAAGCAAATCTCAATCAGAATAGTATCAAACATTAATCATAAAAAATACAATTGTGCTATTTAAGCTTTCTCAAACCCCAATAATGATGTTTTGAGCTCTCTTCTCCTAAATCTTATCAAATCAACATGTAACTATATTTTTAAGAACGAATAAATAAGCCTCAATCATTTCAACAACTTCAAATTTTGATTTTTCAAATCTAAACTTATAGTTGTGATTTTTAGAAATAAATTAATTACAGGTAATTATTTTAGTTCCCATAGGCATATATTGTATAGTTTTCCCTATATATTTGATAGTGAAATAGCAGATAGTTCACTATAACTTTTATACATTGTCAGTTTACACGTAAGTGATAAATATGGTCTCTTATGTTTGAGAACAGGTTCAAAATGGTCCCTTAAAATATCCTTCTGAAATTATACTTTTGAACACTTTGGTTCCCACCAAATATTTAACAAACTCCGGACTTATATCTTATTTGCGAGAATTTTTTCTCTCCGATCTTGTCTCCTCACTAAGTAGCTGCACACACCTGTCTTATAAATAGAGTTAAGAACGAGACGGGTATTTAGTTGTTCTTTTTAGCATGTGCTAGCTAAAGGATATTTGCGGTTGAATTTCTTTTACTGGTCGGTTGAGGAAAAGGCAAATAGTATTTGGAGGGATAGACAAGGCATATTTTCTCGTCAGTGCACAGTAGTATGAGTTCAAACTAAGTATACAGAGAATGCATTTTCTTTAAGCATAAAGAATAGATACCTGGGATAAGAGGCACATTAATGATTGCATTTGGTTTCTTCCCACTGAATCTCCAACAAATGCCAAGGACTTATTCCTCATCATATCCAAGAACTGATGTGGGTTGAAAATTGGCAGTTCACATCCTTTGGGCTTCCATCTCCATTGCATGAACTCAGTGTCAGGCCTTCCATATTTCATGCAATTTTGGAAATCGTAGATCTCCGAACACGTCGCATTCGTGTAATATGGACCATCTTGATTCGGAATCCACTTTCCACGAAAAATATCACATTCCCCACGGACCAGATGATGGTTTACTATATATGTCACATAAGAAGGGTGGTAAAGAGGGATAATACCTAGAATGATTAATGTTAAACCTATAATTATTAATAATCTTGGTGTTTTTTGAGCTGTATTAATGAAGTTTTTCCAAAAGGGAGGCTCCATGGTTACAGATCAGCTTAATTCTACGTTGGAGAATTGAAAGCGAAATTAGCACGTCTAGTTTTTGAGGGGGGAACTATAACTTCAAAATTATTGGAGTACAAGTGGGCATCGAGACGAGGAAAACCTAATACAGAGAAAGTGTTCATCACGTATTCCCACCCTTAATTATTTAACTAGCACCTCGATTCGGGTTTAATTTACATGAGAGCCCCAAGGACACCATATTCTAGGAGCGCAAATTATGGTCTAGTTCATAATTACTCCTCTCTTGTTATAGCTAACTAATACAAAAAAAATTATATATATTTATCATATATATTTCACTATTATTCTCTATGATTGAGGTTAGATACTCGTATGTACCGGGTGCGTACTCGACGCATGGCGAAATCGGTATTTCCACCAGGTATATTAACTTGTGAATTACTGATCACGGAGTAAATTTTAGAGAGATTCTTCGTTGTTATGTTATGTCTATGTAACTAGCACCTCTCATGAGAAATTGGATGCTAGAGTATTTGATTATCTAGCTAAAAGTACTATATGTAACTGTTCATAATTGATATTTAGTAATAATATGCAGAAAAAAGGCAAGTAGCCTGCAGTTAAAATAGATTATCGCAAAATCTCGTTCTTCCAAAATCCAAATCTCGATAGCTATCCACAGGCCAACCATCCTATTATAATTATCGAGTACGTTAATCAATGATCGAGATGCTAATATAGTATTGTGCGATTAATTAATTGTACATATAAATATGTAGACTTCACATAATATATATTTGCATGAGAACTTAAGTTTAATTGAAGTACAATTTAATAACTCGGGTTATTCATGATTCTAAAGATTAATTGTTCCTATAGTAAGCATTTCATCCAAAAATATTAATTGATTAATGAAGAAAATTAACCCTTTCCCAGGTCGAAGCTTCGTGGCGTGGTGAAAAAGTTGGGCAGATGTTTTAATACACCTTTCTGTAGTTTGAAAGACTTAACTTTATAGTTTTCTTTTTATCGTCAATGAAACAAGGGGAGATTTGTACAAAGAGGATGATTTGAGACCACTATTTTGTATTGGTAAAAAAATTGTCACTGACCCCAATTTTCCACCTTAGAATGTTGTGATGGTGCCTAATCTTTAAGACTAGGTAAGCGTAATACATGTGAAATTTAACTAATTTAACTGCAATACATTAAATAATATCTGTAACAACATAGCTAGACCGATATCAATTACATAACCCCAAAACCAACATTACAAGTCATAAGCTGTTCTAAGAGTAACTAGAAATAACAAGTATATCACTGTCCCGAAATAATAGTGGACAATGGAAATGAAATGCAACAGAAGATGACTTCGAGACCTGCAGACGTCGAGCAAGTATACCTTAGTGTCTCGATCCACGTAGACATAAGTCTCCAAAACCAACTCTATCAGAAGTACCTAAATCTGCACAAAAATGTGCAGAAGCATATCATGAGTACACTACAATGGTACCCCCGTAAATATCAAGCCTAATCTCGACAGAGTAGTGACGCGACCAGGTCAAGACACCTACCAGACATGTGCACCTGTACAGGATATAACATACAACTAACAATGGAGAGAATATCAATGTAAAACCAATAATAGAACACTACAACATTTTAGGCCTCTAGCCACCCCCGAGAAGTGTGGCCTAAGATGCCAAGAAGTGTAGCATTTGGTCAAAGGTAACACTTTACGACTTTAGGCAACGCTTTTGGGGTGGGTGGGTGGGTGGTGGCCTAAAGTACCGTAACCTTTAACTATTGGCCACACTTTTTAGGTGTTGTCTTAGAAGCCACGCTTTAAGAGTGTGGCCGATACAGTACAAATGCCACACTTATATTTTCTCATATAGCCACGCTTTTATGACATAAGGCTACACATTTGAAGCGTGATGTTTGTCACCTTATAGACCACCCTTTTAAAGCGTCGCTTCTAAAGCAACGACTATCATTAACTACGCCAGATTGACAATTCCTATGGCCACACTTTCTAAGCGTGATTTTTTACGCTATGAAGTATTTTTTTAAATATTTATATTAATTAGTCACAATTTTGTGGTTAAAAAATTAAATTTGTTTACATTAAATCCTGTTCACATTTATTTCATGTATATACATTATGGTCTCAAGCATTAAATTAGATAATAAGTAAGAGAATAAATAATTCAAATACATATACTTGAAATAAACTTCAACAAATAAACATAAATTGTGTACTATCCATAATAATAAAGCATTGGTTCAAGAAGTTCACTAGCAAATAGCTCTACAAAACCGAATGTATTCATATTTATAGTATTAATAAAAATAAACATTACAATTGTTCAAAAGGTCTTCACCATTCACTACAATAGATCAAATTGATTTGTGGCTACCATTTTCAATTGCATCACCCGCATTTTCCTACACATTCAAACTGAAATTACAGTTAGAAAGAAACATATATATATATATATATATATAGTATGCACTAGTTATATCTTTCTAAGAGCTAACGAGGTTTATTTTCACTACTATAGCATAACTAAGTCAAACACAAAAAAGATGTACAAGTGAAACAGAAGCAAAAATGTGAATTAACATACATTTTACCTATCTCCTTCTATAATCGCAACAACAACAAACCCAGTGTATTCCCACAAGTGGGGTCTGGGAAGGATAGTGTGTACCTAGACTTTACCCCTGCCTTCAAAAGATAGATAGGTTGTTTCCGGTAGACCCTCGGCTAAGGATATAATGAGAAATAATACACTAAATATTCTGAAGTCCAAATAAATAAATCTACAATTTTTGATTAAAACTTCACAAGATACTAGTACTAAATGAAGGACACTTTAAATGGATACATATATAGTGGCTTAATATCCCACCTGAAAGTTTTGATGGAATTTTTGAAATTAACTTTCAAAGTATTTTGGTTAGAAAATAAATGGTAGAACCATTCGTGGAATACATATATCTATTGAAGATTAGTAATCACCTGCCAAATTACTGAACGATTGTGATATCCAACAACCATGACATAACTAGCATAGATGAAATCCCAACTATAATCGCAACAATCACTTAATTTAATAACAAGGGAAAAAGGTTAAATTTACCCTTCTACTTTCATATATTGTCTATAATTAATCTTCATTAAATTATCGGATCAAATTTATCCCTACTGTCAGTGAAATTTACCCTTACTACTAGCAAACTTTTAAAATCTATCCCTTGTGCTAACAAAAACCCATAATCTCCTAAATTTCTTTATGTAAGCCATTTCTTCTTCTCCTTCCACTATCAGTAAAGAAGACAGATAAAAGTTTAAACTAAATTTTACATCTCAACATGCTTTTCTAAGTCTAGTTTGTAACGGGAGGGACAGAGAATACAACCAATAATATTATGTTTCTGAATGGTTAGATCATTATGGATTTTGGCGTATTCCTGGAGAAGTAACCATTCCCTCTTTCATATGATTACAATATATTTACTCCATCTTATTCATGTCCAATCAACTAATTGCTCAAGATCAATTCACTTAAGGAAAACTCAATAAATAACTTTTAATTTTTAAGGACATCTCAAGAAAACTACAATAAACTTAGAACTTGACGCCATCTCCACCTATTATTGATGAGGAAGGAAGTTAGTAGCTTTAAGTGGCTAAAAATTCAGTTTCCTATCACACCCTTTTAGAAAGCATGATTTTGTAAGTTAAGATTGAGGTAGTTTTTGGAATTGTGATAAATACCTTTTCAAGGCTCGGAGCATGAGTTGAGCCAGAAAAATGTGGTAAATTTTGGCCTCTCATAGCTCGTGCACTACTTGCATCAACCGGTGAAGGAATATTGGATCGAACACATCCTTGTATATTATGAAAATTCAGTCCAGGGTTGTTTTGCACCAATTGATTAAAAAAATATCGCATTTCTTCTCTTATCATTTCCTTCATTTCTTGCTTCAGAGACGTTATTTCATTGGCATGCTTTTGCTTAAGTTTGGTGATTTGTTCATCTTCTTTTAGAGAGCTTATCGTCACCGATCTACCATAGCATCTAACCCGATCATGCTGCTCCTTTCCTAATATAGCCCTAAATGCATCATCTGCTGTTTCTCTAGAACTTTGATGATTTTGAAGTTCAGCAAAAATATTAATACACATCACTTACAAGTCAACTTTCTCACAACTACTACTTGTATAAACTGAATGTCAAGCAACCATAACAAGATTCCTAAACTTAGAAAATGGATATGCAGCATCCACACCCTTATCAAATCCTGAATAATTATCACCCAACCAAAATCGTCTTTCAGAAACAGATAATACAATGAGAATAATAACCCCAGTTGACAAGGATATCATAAACAACATAGCTGGGTGAAAATTATAATAACTGTCATCTTAAATATATATGTTATGTATCTTGATAGAGGAGCAACTAATCTATAATATTTTCCTTACCCTTGAAATTGTATAAGCAAATATTGCACCTTTTTCTTCCAAGTTGAAGAAAGTCTTTTACTGAAATGGTTCTGAAATGAAAAAATTATCATACGAGAGACTAGTTAATAGGAAGTATCATTTTAACTTTTCAGTTTTTGTAACCTTGTAATTTAAAACTTTACAAGAAACACTTTCAGTTAAAGAGAGAAAATATAATAACAAAATCTTAACTTGCAACGTGACTTACTATTGCAACTTGAGTATCTGTATGATCTTCTTTCTCTTTCTTTGTACGAGTTGTAATAAATATTTCAGACTTTGATGGTTCCTCGTTATTTTCTTTGGTTGCGCGCTAAAAATTACATTAAAGAAAATAAAGAAACACATCACTATATTCCGAAAAAGTACAGAAAGAAATGGAAGACATATTACAAAATGTCAACTAAATATTACCAATGCCACATGCACTCTTGAAAAATTAATAGGTCCCATTCGATGTCTCAACTTTTTTTTTTCCTGTTTTTAGAATTTCGTTGGCACATAGCCTAACAACAAAATAAGTATATTAATTAATAAATCAAAAAGGATAAAAGATATAATGCAACAATAGGTAGAAAATGTAGAAATGCTCGATTTAATCTTACCTGGACATCTTCATCATCCCAATACTCAATCAATTGACGGAATTGAACTTCAGATATCTCATTGGGACGATTTTCTAGCATTTCTTCAATAGTAGCATTTTTATTAAAATATTTCTTCTTAATGTTTCTCTTGTGTCGCTTCCAAGCATCACGAAGACCAGTCATTACCCACTTCTCTTCTTCTGCTGGAATTAAGAACTTGTAATATATATATATAGAAAAATACAAAAAATATACAATTGAAAAATTAATTATTTTTACATTGACATATTCCCACATTTGTTGCTTAATATCCTTTGACACAACATGCCAACTAGTATGTACCAAGGGGATAAATCTAAAATTTCTTGCAATTGTTCCTAAAAAGTTGGTCAAATCAGACACTCTTGTCAGTTGGTCCCACTGCTTGTCCTTTATCAAATGTCAGATCCTCTCTTTCTTCAAAACTTCTTGCATGAATATTCTTACATGTTGTTTGCCCTCGAACTTTTTTCTTCTCTGATATCTCTAGATTGATATAACAAGCAATGCATAAGCAAAAAAATTACAATATATAAAAAAGTTACAAAGTTTAAGACATACCACCTGTAGCACAATCGATGTTCATATCCTCATCTCTAATAAACTCATCGTCACCAACTTCATCTTGTGTAGCAAAATTATCCAATTCTATTTCACGCTCATTTATTGGGTGAGTATCAGGATATTTTTCATCACCAACATGTATCCCATACTTTTCTACAAATTGATTAAGACTCGTTGACGGTAGGACCGAGTTTTTCTTTACCTTTTTACAATTTTGTAGCTCCTGAATGTCAAGTTGTCTTTGTCTTTCGCCTTGTGTTCTTCCAATCATATGTGAAGTATTAGGATATTTCTTTGAAGATTATGGGAGCATGGATGTGTGCACAGGTAATTTACTCATGCCTTGCTTTTGAATGGGCTCCTCTAATTGAATTAACCCCTGTTTACTTTGTCCTTTTATTGCTATGTTATTTGAAGTATTCAGATCTTCCCTTGAAGGCGATTAGATAATTTATCTGTAAATAAGCAAATTTTGTTAACCTTTGTCTCCTTTGTCCTTCTGATGTTGCAGACATATGATTCTTTCTTTTAACTCCAAGTGGTGCCTGCTCTTTCATAGCTTTATCTTTGTGATCACTTGCAAGCTTTTCTCTCTTAATCTGAAACTTTTTGGCCAATTCGGCACTTGATCGGTATTGGAAATCAAAACCTATATTCTTCATTGGAATCTTAGCTTTATTTGGATTCGAAGCCTTTTTCTTTAGAGCTGCTGCTTGATTCATCCTTCAAACAAAGAAAAAAAAATCATTCCTTATTAAGACAACTTCACCATTATCATCCGGCATAGATGGGCCCACCAAATGTTCAGACGATTCATTTTCATAACAGTGTGGGGAATTAGATTCAATTTGGTCACTTATGCTAAACAAATCTCTCGGAACAGTCTTCATAACATAATGTTTATCTTGATGATATGGATCTTGCATGTAGAAACATTGGTGTGCTTGAGATGCTAGAATAAACGGCTCTTCCTGATAGCACTTTTTGTTGAAGTAGACATAAGTAAGGATATAAATATCTTCTTCAACCTCATACCAGTCACACTTAAATAAGAGAACCTTAAAATAGCCATAGTAATCTAACTCAACTATATAAACTATTCTTCTATTGTAAGTCAAATTCGTATCAACTGGATTTATCCTTTGCGCTTGCGAAGCTTGTTGTTAGGGCAACTAGTGTAACACCACTATTGCGTGTTTTACGCCTTGCATCGCGCTGCCTCGTATGGAACTATATCCATTAATGAGATATCCAGAATATCCAGATATCCATTAATGGAATCTATATCTTTTAGCAACTGAATTAGGTCCTACGGATAACTGTTTTATCAAATCGGGCACATCCTCATACAACACACGAGTTTCAAACCATTGAGAGAAGTTCTGACTATGATTCTTGGCCTTGCTTAATCTAGATCTCTGCTTTTGATTATTAACCTCCACCTTATGCTCTATAGAACAAGATTCTTTATTTTTTAGAAAACATAAATAGAATAATTTAAGAATTATCTACATAAACGAAAATACTATAAGTGAATAACGTTACCTAATATATTCTTGAACTTAATCACAATTGTTCACTACGTAGGCATGTGCCTGACTTAGTGACCTGTCATCTAAAGCAATTGGATCACTCTTTTTGGCTCCTAAAGTACAACCTCATTAGGGAACAAACTGAAAGTTTGTGCATCAGAACCACATTCTGTTACATCTCGCGTTTTTGTACGTTAAAAGTTTCGTCTTCAGTTAATCGACGTAGACTCGGGGATGAGATTATCTTGAGGTTAACATATTTATGTTACTTATAACAAGCTCTAAGTAAGTGTCATGGAGGATAAAGGGTACATGAATTAAAGAAAACTAGTTTCGTTGAAAGTGGCCAATTTGGGATAAAATACGGGTCGGGCGATAAAACCCGATAATTATGAACTAGTACCATACAAGGTACCATATAACCACGATAGTATAATGTATAAAGTATATTAAAAATGAGTAGTATTTTTAGGTAATTTGAGATAATTCTTAATTATAGGGGTGTCGCGCCCCCTTTTTCTTGCGAAATCGGGTTTCGACATTTCTGGGATAACTCCTTCTTTTTGGGATTGGATAAGGGATTGGAAGAGTCGCCACCTAACGGATTAAGGTGCGTTATGGAACCTGGAGAAATTAACTCACAAACCAGTTTGCATCACCAGTGATCGGTAAGGGCTCAAATTACCTCGGGGGGAAGGTGTTAGGCACCTCTCGAGGTCCACAACAATGGGTCTCGGCCGAACTTAAATTAAGCGAATTAGTCTAAAAGGGGAGGAAATAATTTGGATAATACAAGTTACTATAAACGGGATTGGGGAGGGGGGGAGGGTCCTAGATTTTTTAGCTTATAGGATCATTCCATGCAATACTTTGTAACTTCCCCAAGTTGGGGTGTTACTCATAGCATTAGCGCACGGGCTATCATTTCCTTTACTACCCAATTAATATCTTTCAGTTGTTACCTAAACGTTCTAATATCTTCTAACTCGCTCCTTATGCGTGCACTACCCATCCCTTACCTATGGCCCTGGAGGTATTAGGACCTCTATTTAGGGTGGTTCTAAGCTGACCTATATTACTTAAAAATGAGAAATCTAGGCGACAAACAAAATACAAATAGGACTTTCATGCTAGGAAACAAATAATGGCTCACATTGACCTCCATACATAATCAACAAATGCACGCAATTGAATCAGCAAACTTTGTTAATTTTAGAATCCTATAGGCAGGATATCTATATGAGCAGAAACAGAATGTAAAGGAACAATTTTATTAAGATGAGCATCGAGACCTATTAACTTGCCCACTGATTTTATCAAGCATAAATCTGGGCACTTCCAGGCAGCAAATTATCACAATTTTTAGGCCCAGAATCATTAGCAACCCTTACAGATTTGCCTAAGTGATAGCCAGAATTGGTCGAACTCAGAATTGATTAACGGAACCCTATAGGCATGGTTTCTACGAGTTTATTATAGACCTATAATATGGTTTCTAAGTGAACTACTGTTTTAACTCATAAAGACATGTTTCTATTCCTTTTAAGTCCTATAGGCATGCTTGCTAATTGCAAGATTGATTTAAACCCCCTATAGGCATGATTTCTAAGTTGAGACTGATCTTTTATTTCCTATAGGCATGATTTCTTTTTACTGACTTGATTTAAACCCCTATAGACTAGATTTCTATGTTTGAAAACTGATTTCATCCTATATGCATGATATCTATTAGTTTAAATCCTATAGGCATGATTTCTAGGTTTGAATTGATCTTCATTTCCTATGAGCATGGTATCCATTAAACGTATGAAGGCAGAATTTTAAGCAGATTGTCAGAAAAAGTTATTATTTCAAACAAACAGAATCCTATAGACATGGTCACTAATGCACGTTAAGTTAAAAATATGTGTGGATCCTAGGAACATGATTTCTAATGCAGAATTAACGGAAAATCTTATAAACATGATCTCTAATATGTAAGTGAAAAAGTACAAAACTAAACAATCAAGAAGTTCCTATAGGCAGGTTCCCTAAACAAGTAACAACAATCACATAACTTGAACAACATAATTAAACCTATAGGTAGGATTTCTACCCAACTTTAACAAAAATAGAAGGAAACCCCCCAGCTTTCACTAATCAACCCCAAATCTGTTATTACAGAAATTATTACAACCCAGAATGAATAAGTTACATAATGGTATCCATTACACTATAGGGAACCTTCATAGGCCCAATATAAACCTGGGAACCAGGTCTTCCAATATAACAACTTTGGAGTATAGTAATGATCCATCCATGGCACATTAAAAGTCAGGCTTCTAGTGTGTCAAAGTTCCCAAGGGCCTTAGGGACCGAGGGCAATGCTCACACCAGAACCACATTTAGAAGGTAACTCATAAAAGATTGGAAAACCAACCCCAATGTGTTAGAGTTCAAAGGAGTCTCAAGAGCCCTAGGCAGTGCTCATACTGGGAGTGGTGAGAACCTAAATGACTAAGAGTAGGAGTTTGGAAAACCATTGCGTAAAGGGTAAAGGGAGGGGGCAAGTTTTAGAAATAGCTTAATTTTTAGAAGCAAACAGATTCAGATTACAGGGTTGCAAACAGAACTACACCAACAAACAAACAGAATCCATGTTCAGTACATAGTTCAAGCAGATTGGCCCGTGATTAGGTTAAATATTAAAGCAGTCATGGCTTGAATACAGAGACAGAAACAGTCTGGACTTATAACACATGTTACATGCTTACAGCACCTTATAAAGTTCAGAACAGGTTAATGAAACAAACTAAACATTACATTAACTTATGAGAGTATTCATGCTATTTGAAATAACTTGGTCTTAAGTTAACAGTATTACCAAATGAAATCATATAGTCATATAAAGGACATCATCATGCTAGGAATTGGAACAGGCTAGTCAAACAAAACATAGAGAATGAAATTGCAATGGTTAGAGCACACCAGTTGAGAAGAGAGCAAGTAGTTATAAAATAATAGTTAAGTTCTAGAGTAATTTGGCCTTGGCTTTCAGCCGGCCAAACAGTAAACACTTAATACATAAATCAGAACAAGAGAGAACAAGGGGAGCAGAAAGTTTGAAAGTTGTAAAGTTGTTTAGTGAAAAAGTTATTTCTCATTGTAAAGCGTTTTTTTTAAAACCAGAACAAGAAAGGGGCTTTTATATCACACAATGAAGCAAACTAATAAGGTAAGGAATCAGTCATACACAAATAAGGTATAAAAATCAATTAAGGTCAGCATGGATCAATCAACACGACATAATAGAGCAAGGTATTACTTAATTTAAGAAAAACCTTATAGAATCAATCAGTAGTTAAGTAATAGGTTAAATAAGGTAAGAGATAAGTCCATAAATCAATTAGGAGTCAGCTCCATAATCAAAGAATAAAAATCAGGTCAGTAAGGGAGTTAAGGAAAATAGTATGAGAAATAAATCACATAAATAATGTCAGAACAGGTAAAATCTTAATAAGGAAATACTGGTACTAAAGGAAAGCTGATTTCAAAACCCAATTTAGGTAAGTAAAATCAATTAACACCTAATTGAAAGAGAAAAAGGTAAACGGGCAGAAATAGTACAAAATAATCATAACCCTAAGAGATAGACATATAGATGGAACTAATTAAATCAAGTAAAAATCAGTCGAACAATAAATAAACAAAGCAGAGATGAAACATTTAAACATTAAAATATTTTCTTGCAAAGATCCGTTAGAACCAAAACCCTAGTTTTAGGGTAAAAATCAGTCATAAAATAATAAAAGCTGCATGAAACTTAAATATCGAAATTTTAAAGGGGAAATACCAAAACAAATACTAAATCATTTCAGATCTAACAAGATCTAAGAAGATTTATCCAGGAAATAGCCAAGTTCATAGGAAAAAATAAACAGAAGTGAACCAAATCTGGTTTGAACCAGAGATTTGAGACCCTAAAATACGAAAAGATTCATACTCACAGGTATCAGAGTGAACATAGACGAAATAACCGAGATATGAAACTTTGAACTACATTTGGTCGAGTCTCTTGAGATTCACATCAAGTAAAATAAGAATCGTATAACCAGTAAAGAGATGAAGCCAAATTAGGTAGGGGATCAAAGGAAAATCCCATGAATCAAGTGGGAATGTGTGACGACGGGTTAAAAAAATGAGGGTAGGTTTTGGGGGTTTGGTATATTAAAAAAGGGGTTGAAGGTTTAGGGTCGTTGATCTTAGAAGATCAACGACCAGAATTGGATATTTTTTGGTGGGGCGGGTTAATCAGACGAGTATGGGTATGGGTAGTTCGATTTGGGTATTGAGTTATGGGTTAGGATAGTTGGGCTAGTTAGTATTGGGCTGGTCCAAAAAATTTAATAAAAGGGATATGTTTTTAATACCCACTTAAATTAATAAAATAATTAATAAATGATAAAAATATTATTTGTATATGAAAATAATTACTTTATATTATAAAAATATAAAAATTTATTTTTCGTGTAAATAAAGTAATTATGCATGCATGGGCTATTAATGCAAATTTATTACAATTATAACCTAAAGATGTAAATATAATTATGCATAAAATGATTAAAGCTTAATATAAATATAAATGATAAAAATTAAGTAATAAAATTATTATAAAATCATTTATGATGCAATTAGTTATTATTTAGATAATAAAATAATGGAATAAATTAATTAAAAATTCTTTAAAATTACAGAAAATTATGAAAAATACTGGTTGATGCTCATGCACTATTTTGAAAGTATATATGTATTTTTGAATATATGTGAAAAAATTGGGTATCAACAATTTTCCATCTTTACCCAGGAAGGATGAAAGAGTTATCAGGTAAAGATATGATGGTCAATTTTTTCCGAATAGAGTGATTTGAGAGATATAGGACGCACTCTGGTCCCCAAGCTGCCTACATATCCCTGATTTTATAGGAATCAGACCGTGTGTAGTTCTGGATCCACCGGTGGAATGAACCGATGAGGTTGTCACAAGGACGGACACAAGGTTTCGAATAGGTGAAACGGTTATAGTGAGCGGTCAGGTTTGAAATAATTTGAAGGAACTAGAACGAGATTTCTCCTGTTGGGATAACAGTTACTCACTGGGTCTCCTGCAAATCAAAAGATGTACTACAAGCATATACGTATAAATCTGCGTAAATTTAGACATGATGTAAATTCCCTTCAGACCATGAAAACTGTCTTTGGATGATTGAGGATGACGTCCTTAGACCATGACATCCCGGGCCATGAATTGTGCGGTACGGGATTCGCAGGCCATGAAATGATATTCTCGGGCCATGAAAATGGTGCCTTCGAACCATGACGCCTTTGAATAATGATGTGCAAGTTTGAGAGATCCTCAGGCCATAGCATGATGTCTTCCGGCTATGAGGATGGTGCCTTCAGACTATGACGTCTTCAGACAAGTTGGCTATATTTCAACCTATGAGGTGCGGAGACATGATGCTAGAGGAAACAAGACAAGGCTTAGTCTTGTGCGAAGTTAAGGGCAGAGCTTAGCCCGATGCAAGAAAACAATGCAAGAGAGACAGTGCTTAGTCTCGTGCGAGATTCGGGACAGTGCTTAGTCCCATGCAAAGAGAAGGCAGTGCTTAGCCTTATGCGAATAGGGAGGTAGGGCTTAGCCTTATGTAAATGACTGAGACAGGGCTTAGTCTCTTGCAAAGAGAAGGCAGTGCTTAGCCTTATGCAAATAGAGAGGCAGGGCTTAGCCTCATGCAGGTGATTTGAGACAGGGCTTAGTCTCAAGCAAAGAGAAGGCAATGCTTAGCCTTATGCAAATAGAGAGGCAGGGCTTGGCCTCATACATGTGATTTGAGACAGGGCTTAGTCTCATGCAAAGAGAAGGCAATGCTTAGCCTTATGCAAATAGAGAGGCAGGGCTTGGGCTCATGCAAGGAGAAGGGTAAGAGTGAAGTATTCTTAGCTGACAATGTGTTTCACGCATAGAGATTTTGTCGTTGCGATGGTGTTTATCATGATGATATAGTCCTGCATCCAAAGAAAATTTGTGAGTTTTTTGCGGGGGGAGGTTGGTTCGTGCCTTTGCCTACTCGATTTGCTCCACTCTGTCTGAAGATCCTGTTCAAGCTATTAGGGTAGCATTTGGCTAAAGCAAAGTTTCTTTTTCAAAAGCATGCGTGTATAATTTTCAAAGACATAGTGGTATGCAATTTAGAAGTTAGTTAGATGAACCAGTAACTGTGACATTATTAGAGACATTGCGACTTCTGCTGCCGCAGAATTTTGAGGGTCCTCCTCAAAAGTCTGCCCCGTTTAACTAGATGACTTTTCTGACTGCTCCATATGCTGCAGTTAGCTGAACTTGCTTCAGAATTTTGAGGGTCCTCCTCAAAATTCTTCCCTTGTTTCTGATTGTGGGGAAAATGGAAATTTTATTGAATTGTGACCGAACCCACAGGGCTGCCTACGTATTCCCTCTTAAACGGGAATAAGGCTGAGTGTAGTTCAATTACATCATATGAAGAAGCATAAGGTTTACACATAATATCTTTTGACTGCATCTGAATTGATAGCCTTTGGCCAGATTTCTCCTTCCATCTCTGTGAGTATGAGTGCTCCTCCTGTCAGTACTCTGTGAACCATGTAAGGACCTTGCCAGTTGGGAGAGAATTTCCCTTTGGCCTCATCTTAATGTCGAAATATCCATTTCAGTACCAGCTGCCCTAGCGTGAACTGCCTTGGTCTGACCCTTTATTGAAAGCCTTGGACATTCTATTCTGATAGTACTGGCCGTGACACACTGCATTCATCCTCTTGCCATCAATGAGGGCTAATTTCTCATAGAGGTTCCTTATCCATTGTGCATCGCTGGGTTCAGCTTCTTGTATGATTCTTAAAGAAGGAATTTCTACCTCGGCAGGAATGACAACTTCGGTACCATAAACCAGCAGATAAGAAGTCACCCCGGTTGATGTGCGGATTGTGGTACGGTATCCCAATAAGGCGAATGGTAATTTTTCGTGCCATTTATTGTGATTCTCTTCCATTTTCCTTAGTATCTTCTTGATGTTTTTGTTGACGGCCTCTACGGCTCCATTCATTTGAGGCCTATATGCTGTGGAATTCTTGTGCTTGATTTTGAAAGTTTCAAACATGGCTTTCATCAGATCACTGTAGAGATTGGCGGCATTGTCAGTGATGATGGACTCTGGAACCCCAAATCTACAAACAATCCGGTCTCTAACAAAATCAGTGACGAATTTCTTGGTTCCCACTTTGTAAGATGAAGCTTCAACCTATTTGGTGAAGTAGTCGATAGCCACTAAAATGAACCTGTTCCCGTTTGAGGCGGTGGGCTCAATTGGGCCGATGACATCCATTCCCCAGGCAGCAAAAGGCCAAGTGAGCTTGTTACATTAAGCTCGTTTGGTGGCACCCTTATCATGTCTGCGTGTATCTAGAATTGGTAGCATTTCTGAACGTATCGTATGTAGTTTATTTCTATGGTCATCCAAAATTATCCGGCCTTGAGTATTTTGTTAGCCAAGATAAATCTGTTCATATGTGGGCCGCAGGTTCCAGCATGTATTCCTCGAGAAATTTAGAAGCCTCTTTTGCGTCAACAAACCTTAACAATCCCAGATCGGGAGTTCTCCTGTATAGGGTTCCTCTGCTTTGGAAGAAATGATTGGACAATCTCCGAAGGGTGTGTTTCTGAGTATGGTTTGCATGTTTCGGGTATTCTTCTTTTGTCAAATATTCTTTGATGTCATGGAACCAGGGGTTTTCGTCCGTTTCTTCTTCAACATGAGCACAGTATGCCGGCTGATTATGGATCCTCATCGGAATGGGATTGATGAAATTCTTATCTGGATGTTGTACCATTAATGACAAGGTGGCCAATGCTTTTGCGAATTCATTCTGAATTCTGGGGACATGCTGGAATTCTATCTTTGTGAACCACTTCTTCATTTCTTGTACATGGTACAGATATGGGTGTATTTTGGAATTCTTGGTAGCCCATTCTCCTTGTACTTGATGTATCAGCAGGTCTGAATCACCGATTACCAGCAGTTCTTGAATATTCATATCAACAGCCAGGTTGAGCCCTAATATGCAGACTTCATATTCTGCCATGTTGTTAGGCGCATGGGAATCTGAGTTTTGCAGACACCGGATAATGCCGACCGGTTTCTGATACCAAGACGGCTCCGATACCCACTCTTTTAAAATTTGCAGCTCTGTCAAAAAACATCCTCTTATTGTCGTAGGCTTCAGAAATATCTTCTCCAACGAATGATACCTCCTCATCAGAGAAATACGTTTTTAGGGGTTCGTATTCTCCTCCTACAAGATTTTCAGCAAGATGATCTGCTAATGCTTGTCCCTTGATTGCTTTATGAGTTACATAGATAATGTCGAGCTCACTCGGCAAGATTTTCCACTTGGCCAGCTTCCCAGTAGGCATGGATTTCTGAAAGATGTACTTCAGGGGATCCATCCTTGATATGAGATATGTAGTATAGGCATAGAAGTAGTGCCTTAGCTTTTCAGCTATCCAGGTTAGAGCACAACAAGTGCGTTCCAGCAGAGTGTATCATGCTTCATAAGGAGTGAACTTCTTTATTAAGTAGTATATGGCCTGCTCTCTTCTTCCCGTTTCGTCATGTTGTCCCAGAACACAACCGTAGGCTCCATCTAACATTGCAAGGTAGAGTAGTAGTGGTTTACCAGGATCTGGCGGGACTAATACTGGTGGTGTGGACAAGTACTCCTTGATTTTGTCAAAAGCCTCTTGACAATCCTTGGTCCAACTGGTTGCGGAATCTTTCTTCAACATTTTGAAAATCGGCTCGCATATGACTGTAGACTGTGCTATGAAACGACTGATGTAGTTGGGATATCCCAAGAAACTCATCACACCCTTCTTGATTTTTGGTGGTGGTAGTTCCTGGATGGCTTTAACCTTTGACGGGTCCAACTCTATTCCTCGGTGACTGACAATGAATCCCAACAATTTTCCGGCAGGAACCCCGAATGCACACTTTGCCGGGTTTAACTTTAGATTGTTCTTCCGTAGCCGATCAAAGAATTTACTCAAATCTGCTATTTGATCTGTATCCCTCTCGGATTTGATGATGGCGTCGTCAACATATACCTCTATTTATTTATGTATCATATCATGGAAGATCATTGTCATAGCCCTCATGTAGGTGGCCCCAGCATTCTTCAGACTGAACGACATCATTTTGTAGCAGTACACTCCCCATGGTGTGATGAAGGTTGTTTTCTCTGCATCTTCTTCGTCCATCCAAATTCGTTGGTAACTCGAAGGACTGGAGTTCATGTTTGGCGAAATTGTCGATCAGAATGTGTATGTTTGGTAGCGGGAAATCATCCTTGAGACTTGCTCTGTTTAGATCCTGATAATCAACATAGACTTTGACTTTCCAATCTTTCTTTGGAACTGGTACACTATTGGCCAACCAAGTTGGTTACTCAACTACTCTAAGGACCTTGGATTTGATCTGCTTAGTGACTTCTTCCTTGATTTTTCAGCTCATGTCTGACTTGAATTTCTTGAGTTTTTGCTTCACTGGCGGACACATTGGATTTGTAGGTAACTTGTGAGCCACTATGGATGTGCTCAACCCTGTCATATCGTCGTATGACCATGCAATGATATCCTCATATTCTTTCAGGAACTGAGTGTATTCTTATTTCTCTAACGGTGACAAATGGATGCTTATGCGGGTTTCCTTGGCGGTTTCATAATCTCCCAAGTTGACTATCTCGGTCTCGTCCATGTTGGACTTGGGCTTGTTCTCAAAGTTTTCCACTTCTCTGACAATTTCCTCAGGTATTACATCCTCATCTTCTATTTCTTCCGAGTCACTGTCCTTCTGTTGCATTGTCTCATTACATGTCACAATCGTTGGTTCATCAAGGTAAGATATAGTAATGCTACTATCGCGCCCCCTTTTTTCCCCGAGCGCTCCTTTCGGGGCCCGGTTGAAAGAGGTTTATGACATGGGTTGAGACAACTCGTTCCTTTTGGAAAGGAGTTTGCATATTTTGAAGAGTCGTCACCTAACGATTTTAACGGTGCGTTAGGGCACCTAAGGGGTTCAATTACAACTACATTACTAACCGGAGATTGGGTAAGGGTTTGAAATTATCCTAAGGGGAAGGTGTTAGGCACCCCTCAGGATCCACAAGTGTGGTTCCCGAGCAAATGGTTTATGTGAATTTGTACGGCTTAGAAAACAAACAAATAAAGGCTCAAATAAGAGGGAATTTAAGTCTTAAGCATGCAGATGTTTGAAAATAAGAAAGAAGATTAGCTTTTGAAAGGATTACAATCTGAGCATATAAAAGGGTATCCTAGGTTTATAATAATATGGATCACATCAATGCAATACCCGGTAATCAATCCTCTTAGAGGGGCTACACGTGGTATTAGTGCACCGGTCATCATATCCATATTCTACCCTTTTCCACCCCGTGAAAGCAACTAAATCGAGTGTTGGTCTCGACCTCTATTGCATGCTGTTACCCGTCCCATCCTATCAGTCTCGGAGGAAATTAGGACTACTATCCTAAAGGAGGTGCTAGGCAGACCCTCAGGTTTTAAAGGTGAAAAATGCTAAGGCGACATATAATAAACAAGTAGAACTGCAGATAAGGGGGTAGCACATAAACAGGAAAAGGCTCAAAGACCTCCACAAACAGTGCACATAAACAGCATGTTTCATACACAATTAAGGCCCATATTCAGATCCTACGCATGGTGTCTAAGTGATAATAAAAAAGACAAATTCATTGCATAACTCAGAGAGGAAGTCTTAATCAGGCTTTCCTACTGGTTTTAAGCATGCTGACAGTTGAACACTAATCACAAAGGACAATTCTGGTTTTATTTTTTTAAAGTTGATTACCTAAGGCTTGCCTAGGTGTAGGATAGCATGCAACATTTATTCAGATTTGTTAACGACTCTATGTTGTTTATAGCTAATAACATGCAATTCTAGGTGTTGAAGATGTGCAAGGACTAATTACCAGTTGTTTAGAACAAGGGACTGTTTTAGATATATGTATTTAGACTAAGTGCAGTTAAATGAGTATGATCCTATAACATGATGTCTAATGCAACATGATGCATAATAACCTAAATAGGATTTCTAAATGCACATAAAGTCACAACATTATGCACCATTTCAGGAATAGCAAGAGTACAACTTGTTAATGTTACTTACCTAAAAACAGGATCTCTAAGTGCGCAGGCATAGTGAGACATGATTGCAGTTTATTTATCCTAGGACAGGACTTCTAATGAAGTTTCAGAACATGTTTACATGGACAAAATCACGTAATAGCAGTTTATTTTATTGTTCTTATTTATCCTATAGGCAGGATTTCTAAGCATAGATGAGATGTTGAGTACAATACACATAAATCCTAAGTAGAATGATATCTAATGAATGGACACATGAACCTACACAGGATCTCTATTGCATAGATAGGGAATAAGAACCTAAGCATGGTTTCTACCCTTGTAATAGCTAGGCATGCATAGTTACCCCTCCCATTTCACTATCCAACCCCCATGAGTCATTTACAGATTATTACAAGCCAGGAATTATGAATTACACAACCAGAAGTGAAAAATAAGAAGTTATTCTATAGGGAGCCTTCACTCAGGCCCACATCCTCCAAACTTTATGCCATATGGTATTCATAGCCTTTTCACAATCCGGGTGTGTCAAAGTTCCCTAAGGACCTCAAGGGCTCCCGGGAAATGCTCATACCCAGATTTCATAGCCAAGATAGAGCATGTGCAGTGAGGAAATATCAGCCTCAGTGTGTCAGAGTTCGGAGGGAATTTAAGGTCCCAAAGCAGTGCTCACACTGAGGGGGCAGAACTTAAAGGTCTAGGAATCAAGTGAAGTGCAGGAGATATATTGAAAAGGTTTTGACACAGAACAGTACTGGATTGATTCAGTCAATAAAGAAGTTTTCTGAAAAGGTTTTGATCAGTAATGAAACAACTTGAATATAATGTAAACATCTTTGGAAAAGTAGCAAACAACTCGCACAAGTTCAGCACATTCAAACATAGATTTCACTCAGGGACAATGGGAATTGGGGACACATAGAGCACGCAACATGATGGACACAAACTAGGCAGAAGCCCTGCAATTGGTTATAGGTTGTGGGACACAAACTTACGAATACTAGTTTAGACATGGTCATACAATCAGAGATACCTAGAGTATGGGATCAACATGGTTGAAAACCAATCACAGAATCAGATTAGAGGGAGTGCTGGGAGGGGGTAGGACATAATTACACATAGGTTTAAGAAACACATGTTAAGTAACATACAAGGCAATTATAGTATCTTAGGGATTGCATGCTGAGGCTATAAGGGAGGAGATACCCAAAACCAAACAACATAATATGTGAAACTAGTTGCAAGTAGGACAACATAACCATAAGTAAAAGGAAACCAGAAGCAAGATGCATCGTAATAACCAGAGAAATATTTTATTTTGGAGACTTTAAATATAAGTTGGAAACATAACAATTGAAGATAGAAAATACAGAATAAGAGGCAAGTAGAATAGCTAGTCTTGGCTTCCAGTAGACTAGAAATAGCAAATGATCAAGAGAAGAATAGTAGATTGTGTGTGTGTGAGCAAGAGAGAATAGAACAAGGTATGTGTTCGTGTTTTCTTAATGAAAGAGTAGTGTGCATATATAGTTTTTGATAACCAGTATTGAATAAGGCAGGAGATCAATATAAACCTGTAATTAGGGACTGAGCATCAATCAGTACACAATCAATATAGGTATCCTTTAATTGAAGGGATTGAGTTCAAACGACTAGCAGGCAAAACATCAATTAAGAAAAGTTCCCATATGTGACATGCATATGACATATAAGGAAACAATTTCAAATCACTACAAGCATACAATAGAGGCTAGGTTCACAAACTCTAATTAAGGGAATGGGAATCAATTAACAGTAAATAAATCATGTAACAAGGTAAAAAATAGACTAAGGTCGGAAATTAATCCGTAAGGTCTCAAATCACAAGGAATCAGGGATTCAAAAAATAGAAAAGATAGCACTGATTTATCACAATATTATGAGAATAAGCACAATAACATATAATAGACAAAAATCAGAACCTCAAGAAGACTGGTAAGGTAAAATCATGCAAAGGTTAGGGATTCATATAGAACACAGTACGAATCGACAGAGCAAACATGATATAGGCAAAAGAAGTGAATAGTCAGGAACCCTAATAGGTAAACCTAGGTAAAACCACAAAATCATGGAATTTTCAGGAGAAAACAGTAAACATAATAGAACATATCATCAGAAACAACTCAGAACCCTATGATTAGAACTAAGAAAAATTAGGGTTTTCAATAGAATAACTCGAATAGAGGTGAAGGATTAAGAAAAAATTTTAAACATAGCGACTCATAGATTAATACAAAAAATTAGGAAAAAAGCGTTTTTGAAAAAGGGGTTTAAGAACCCTAGTTTGAAGATGAAAAGCCATTTTGGGAAAATCGGAAAACCTTTAAGAAGTATAGCATAGTAACTCAGGATACACCTAGATCTAACATAGATCTAAAGAATCAGGAGAGTTTTAAACATTTAGGGTTTCAAAGAGAACCCAGAAAGATAAGAAAACCTCAAAACATTACTGGTTTAAACCCTAAAAGTTATAGATCTTACTTGGACGGCCGGAGAATGGTGAGTACAGGCCCAGGGGGTAGGAGAGTGAACTTAGGTCTCTTGAAGACCTTAGGGATAACAACACTGGTCATAAAGGAACCATAAGAGGCAGAAGGGTGGTGAGGATTCCATGGCCTCCGGTNTGGGGGAGGGGGGGGGGTAGTCTCCTAGGTTTAATTATGGTAACACTAATCTGGGCCGTTGATTTAAATTGATCAACGACTTAAATTAGTCGTGGGGTTGGGTCGGGTAGGAATTTGGTTTGGGCTGGGATTAATTGGGTTATGACCAGGTTTGATTTAGGCTGGAATTTAAATAAAGAATGGCTATTTGTTAAATACCCATTAAAATTAGATAAATAATTAATAAAAACAGCTCTTAATCATATAAAATGAAATTAAGGCTAAATAGGTAAAATTAAGGTAATTAACTAATATTCAAAATATAAAATGACTAACTATTGAGTTAAAATGGCATAAAATATACAATTAGGCCATAATTGCAAAATTATTGTAATTATAGCCAAATAATGCTAATTCGTGAAATAATCAAATCCTAATAGGATTAAAAATGATATATTGAGTTGGGAAATATTTTGAAATTATTTATAATACAATATATGAATAATTATTGAATATAAAAATACTGAATAAATTGTAAAAGAATTTAATAAAAATATGAAAAATTATGGAAAAATATCAGTTATTATAAGGAGTGATTTTGAAGGTATATACAAATTTTAAAATAGTTTGAGGATAAATTGGGTATCAACAGCTGTAGGGATGAAGATATGAAAGGAAAATAGTAGCAATAAAACGTCAAGCCATTTAAAGCGTTAAACAAAATGGTTTTCATAGCTCAAATAACGTTTTGGAACATTGAAAATATCATTTAAAAACAAAATGCAAAAGTGGAAATCATTTTTTTCCAGAAAAAGTAAACAATGCTTTTCAGCCTTGCCACCCGGGGACTCGTCGGACCCTTGATGGTCTAACACTCCAGTTCTTGAGGAATGCTCCTTTCTCCATAGTCCGGATAGTGAGGCCTTCTTCCTTTTCCTCCTCAACTATTACACATCAATCCATATCATCGTTTTCTAAGAACAAATTCTTCAATGCCGCCAAGGCTTCTTCTTCTTCTTCTGATCCCCATATTATATCGGCCCGCTGGAAGATTTGATTTAGGTGCGGTACGGGTTTCTCAAGAGGATAGTATAGACCACGCCATGGTGGCGACCAATTCCGATATTGTCACACCTCCTTTTTTCAACTACCCCGGGTAAGGGCAATAAGGGAATTTTTCCACTTTAAGTGACATTATTCGAATTTTGGGATTTATTTTATTCAGAGTCACCACCCAGATTTTTACGGTGTTCCGGGACACCATTTATTTATTAGAAATCCCAAAATCGAGGAATTTTGACTCTGTTTAAATTGTCTGCGAACCAGAAGTCTAGGTAAGGAATTCTGTTAACCCGGGAGAAGGTGTTAGGCACTCCTGAATTCCGTGGTTCTAGCACGGTTGCTTAATGATTAAACTTGGCCTAAATTGTTTAATTACTGCTCTTGCACCTATGTGCATTTTTAATCTTTTTACCGCTTTTATTATTCATTTGTATTTAAATAGTTATTTTGAGACGAGTCACGTATGTGTAAACCCGTAGAGTTTAGAATGTATCGAAAGTCATGTCACGCGGACGTGTACACAATTCTCGACACTGAACTCTTTTGAGAGATAAATAGGGTGCGCAAGCGCATATTTTGTTTTGTTGTCAAAAAGAGACCAAAATTACGTCACACGAATGTGTACGCAATTCTGATAATTTTAAGAAGTTCGTTCCTAAAAGTGTCTTTACGAGTATTCATTTTAGTCTTTATTTGTGTTACGTAAAACGTATACACAATTGGAGAAAAAGGTTTATTTGATCTTATCCAAAGTTACGCGAACGTGTACTTTGATGGTTAATTTGTTTTTCTAAGTCCGAGGGATTCAATATCTAAAAGGCTTTCGAGATTCACGACATCTAAATTAAAAATCTCAAGACAAGTCATGTATTGGGATATGGCCTAGTATAGCCCGATTTGTATCACTTTAGGCCATTCTAATTAGGTCATTTGGACATGATTCAAAATTAAATAGCTAAAAAAAAAATATTAAGAGCAAACATGCTGACACATTTTTCGCATTTATATGGTAATAAATAAGGCTAATTTACAGTAAATTTTGTATATGAAATTCTCCTCATGCTAATTGACAATAGAAGAGAAAAGAGTGGTTACAAATTGTTTAACACAGTTAGTGGGTCTAACATTCCAGGCCCCACAGCCTGAAATTCAGACTCTATCCGGCTCAATTGGGCCATGCTCACGAGTCTGGCCCAGCTCGGGTGACCTTAACAGGCCTGGTCCATAACTGCTATAATGATAAACGTTTCAGATTTAAGAAAATACAACTGATCATAAAACTTATATAGTTCAGTCCATATTTACAACTGAAAAGGAAAAATGTATATAAACGATTGTAGATATGCTATTACATTACTCCTAAACCATAATAATACATATTTTTACTAATAAGAAAAATAAGGGAAAACAAAACTAGTTGATGCTCCTGTGCGAGTCAGCAACATCTTCTTCAAAGACTTAAACCTGCATTTTCAATGTTAATCTAAAAATTGTAAGTCCAAAGTTTAAATACTTGGACAGTATTAACGACAGACCTTTGGGCATTTTGTAAGATAAATCTAGCCATAAAGGAAGTTAGATTCAAACTTAATGATACCATAGGGGAACAAAGTATGTTCATGCCTTTTTATGGAGTGAATCTGACCATAAAAATGGTCAGATTTAAATCCAATGAGGTCACTTTGTTTAGACTCTTAACAGTCATCCCTATTAGCATTTAGTCAAATACTTTGACCACTATTAGAACTTTGGGAAGTAAATCCGACCATTTTTGTGGGCTCGGATTCCCTTCCTTAAAGCTCTTCTTAATTACACATTTTTATACCCCTTAAGGGGTAATTTTCAGCAGACTACACTACTATTTGTGCCCTATTATGGGGTGAATTTGACTATTAAGAAGTCAAATTCATCTACCCTAGTGCAAATTATCTCATGTCAAACCGAGGCAGACACAAAACCAAGCCTAACTCATCCTTGTAGATTTAAAATAACACAGAATTCATAGTCTAAACACAGAGATAGAAACTCAAGGTCCACTTATACCAGCAACACAAATTAACAGTTTAAGCAAGAAATCACAGCATATAATGAACAATGACTCGAAACTGAAAATTCCATTAAAGCATGAACTTGTTACATACCTTTTTAAAAGAGAAAATTAACAAGAATCCTGACCAAATAAAGGTCAGGAAATCAGCAAAACAACATAGAGGAGGAAGATTCAACAACAACAAGAGCATGCCAACCAAAGTCCAACAGAAACCAATAGGAATGAACCACCCAGAACTCGAATATTTAAACAAGAAAACCTCGAAATCAGACTACCAACCAAGAACCAAAGCTGAGAAAAAAACCACAAGAACCTTGATGATTCTTGAATGAAATTAAATCCTTTCACTAGTACATATCTTTGAAGTTATTTTTTGGGATGCAACTATTCTGAATTTTCTGTGTTTTCAGATATGTTCCAGTGGCTGAATCAGTGTAAAAGAGAGTAAATGGAGTGTCCAAAAGAAGCCAGTGTAAAAAAAGAAGCATGGTGTCCAAAAAGAAAACCTCTCTCCCAAAAGAAAAAACCCCCTCTAATGTGAAAAATGGGTGTATTTATAAGGGTCTTGGGGATGGGATATACCTAGCATATTCCCTGTCTAATGATCATGAAATAGTACATAGGCAGCTGTCACCCTTATCTTTTTGGACAACTTCCCTTATTCCAGAAACTTCCAGCCCCCTACAATTATTATTGTATCCCAAAAAATCTGATTTTCTAGTTCTAGAAGGTGCTTGGGTCGTTACACCCAAGATTCCTTCATCTACGATTCCTAATATACCCCTTGAAGTCCCTAAAATTACCACTAGGTAACCAGGGTTAATTTGCTTAGGGTTGACTATTGACTCTAATTAGTTAAACCTAGTTAGGTTCTTTAGTTAATTAAGGCTAATATGTATTATCAATTTAATCTTAGTTTAATTGACTTAATCAAGATTGTCGACTTGGTTCCTTAAACTTAGGTTAGATGATTTGTTCAGTTAATGAAACCTAAATTAATTATCTTAAGCAAGAAATTTCTTTTAAGACTTAGTCGATTGTTTAAGAAACTAACCACCTAAGTTAGACTAGTTAAGCAAGTGTATTTTAGGAGGTCGTGACTAATTAGGGCAGCCTTGAGCTAAGAATTGAGCTAAATTAATTCATGGCCATGCACTGGCTCATATTAACTTAGTATTATTCCTAAAAGAGCTAGGACAGACGAATCGAATCATTACTGAAAAAACCTAAAAGGAATGGTTGGCATGAGATGAAATCCAGAAGAGTTCCTAAACTGACTAGCCAAGATTCAAACAATGAAAACAATCGAACTAGGGCGCAGATTCAATACACGAGATAGAATTAATCATACTCAATCGATTTAACACAACAAATAGTGAAGGACCACAAACAGATATGAATTTAGACATATTCATGATGATTTATTTACAGAAATTAAACTAATGGCCTATTTGACATCATTGATCAGAAAGTACGAAACACATAGAAAAAAAGGGGGGGGGGATACCCGTTTGAGGATTTGGCCGGAAAGGTTGAAGGCTGCTGGACTTTGGCCGGACTGTGGTAGGGTTTGAAAATGAATCAAACCCTCACGAATCGATTGCTCTAGTCAAGAGCAATCGACCCATGAAGGTCTGAGCCATTAATTTTCTTTGAATCGGCCGGGGAGTAATTTTCGGATTTTCAGATTCTTAGATCTGAAATTGACGCAAATCGATTGGGTTTTTGAGGAAACTAGCAATGGGAGGTGATAGAGGAGACGATGGTGATCGCTTGGTAAACTTTTGGGCCGGTTTGGAGAAGCTCCGCGCCGAAGGCGATTTTCGGCCGACAGAGTTAGCACGGGGTGAGAGAGATGAGAGAGAGAAGGTGCATGGGGTGTTAGACTCTAGTGAAATGAGGGGGTGGGGGGTGTGGTTAGGACGCATATATACTTAGGTATTGGATAGTTCTCAGCCTTTGGATCTGGAAAGATCAACGGCTGAGATTAACACTCTAAAAAATGGGGTCGTTTAGGTAGGGTATGGGGCAGGCCAAACTTCAGCATATTGGGTGCTGAAGTCTTTACAATTGAACTAAATAACTTCAGCACTTCTGCTGAAGTTTTCACAATTTATACCAAATAACTTCAGCACTTCTGCTGAAGTTTCACAAATAACTTCAGCACTTCTACTGAAGTTTTCACACATGAACTAATAACTTCATCACTTCAGCGTGCTGAAGTTTTCACGCATGAACTAATAACTTCAGCATATTGGGTGCTGAAGTTTTTGCAATTGAACTAAATAAGTTCAGCACTTCTGCTGAAGTTTTCACAATTTATACTAAATAACTTCAACACTTATGCTGAAGTTTTCCCAAGTAACTTCAGCACTTCTGCTAAAGTTTTCACAAATGAACTAACAACTTCAGCACTTCTGCTGAATTTTTCACCAATGAACTTAATACTTCAGTACTTCTGCTGAATTTTTCACCAATGAACTTAATACTTCAGTACTTCTGCTGAAGTTTTCAAAAATGAACTAACAACTTCAGCACTTCTGCTGAAGTTTTCAAAAATGAACTAATACTTCAGCTCTTCTGCTGAAGTTTTCAAAAATGAACTAATAACTTCAGCACTTCTGNTTTTTTTTTTTTTTTTTTTTTTTTTTTTGAAAAAGCGGGTATTGGGCTGGGTTGCTGGGTCGTGTAGAGTTAGGGATTGGGCCTGGGTAATTCCAGCCCAGGTTCGAATTTTGCCTACTTTACATCTAGTTAATTAACTCTAATTATGTTAATACCCAATAAAAAAATGTAGTAATTAATTCTAAACTCAATTTGCCTAATTATATTTATTTAAATGATAAGAAAGATTACATGCTTAATCATGTCATTTTAAACTATTTATGGATTTAAATGACGGATCATGGCTACGCAATGTAAAAAAAAATATTCACAAATAGCATTAAAATCCAACAAAATAGGAAATCAACTAATTGAGATTTTTGTAGGATTATACGATAGGTAAAAATCACGTGCTCACAGCTGCCCCTCTTTGTTCGGAAACACGAGGAGTTTCTGGACAAAGACAAAGTGAGCAGCAATAAATGACTTTTACTTATTCATATGTTCCCTTGTGAAGCGTTTTTGAAAAGTTTGACCGAACCCTGTTTCAGAGGTTGCGTACATATCCTTGGCTATAAAGGAATCAGGTCAGTGTAGTTCTGGCAGTTTTGGTAGCTGGGACTACCGAGTAACTGTGGTTTCACTGTGGTTGCTGCTGTTATTGCTGCTGATCTCCTTAATACACCCAAAGTAAACAAAATGAACGACTAACTAAACCTATCAGTTGCTAGTTACAAGATTCCTATGTAAGACCTGGTCTTGAGTCTTGATCTTTTGCCGACTCTGACCTGGATCTTGATGCTTGTTTAGCCGCAAGTGTTGGTTTCGTCTTTTCGTTCTTCGGATCAAGGCAGAATATACCGAACAGATGACTTCAATCTCGTCCTGAATAGTCTATATCTTCTCCATGTCTATACTTTGAGTTAGGATTTCTCTCCTGTTCTGTTATTTTAGATCGAAACTTCTTCTTTTGGTTGTCCCGAGTCCAATGTCCTAAAAATGTTATCTGCATAATCAAGAGCGAACAAACGAAATTTTCTGCCCCAGTTTTTACTAGGAAAATTTCGTGAGTTATTGTAAGGAAAACTATACTACTTTATTAGTGAAAACAATGAAAAAGTCGGGAACAGTGTACCCGACGTTATTGTAGACTAGGGAGTGGATACCCTATGCCCATAGCAAAATCAACTAGGGGTTGGAGACCCTATGAAGAAAATCGACAGGTTATGCTGTCGTTGAGAGAAAATCATCGGGTTATGCCGGTGTCTGGGGGGAGGATCAACGGGTTATGCCGTTGTTAAGAAAGAGATCACTAGGTTATGCTAGTGCCTGGAAAGAGATCACTGGGTTATGCTAGTGTCTGGAAATGATCAACATGTTATGCTGTTGTCTGGAAGATCACCAGGTTATGCCGGTGTCTGGAAAGGTCAACAGGTTATGCTGTTGCCTGGGGAAAAGAGATCACTGGGTTATGCTAGTGTCAAGAGATGATCGACAGGTTATGCTGTTATCAGAAAGATCACCAGGTTATGCTGGTGTCTGGAAAGGTCAACATGTTATGTTGTTGCCCGGGGAAGATATCATCGGGTTATGCCGACATCAACTAGGGAGTAGGACCCTATGTTGGCATCAACTAAGGACTGGGACATCCTAAGTTGGCATCGAACTAAGGAATGGAATATCCTATGTTGGCATCGACTAGGGAGCATATACCCCCATGTCGGGAAAAGAAATCAATCAGGGAATGTATACCCTTAATTGGAAAGGAAATCATCAATCGGGGAATGTATACCCTTAATTGGCATCGACTAGGGAGTGTATGCCCCCATATCGGGAAAAGAAATCAACCAGCGAATGTATACCCTTAATTGGAAAATAAATCATCAACCAGGGAATGTACACCCTTGATTGGCATCGACTATGGGAGTGTATACCTTGCGTCGGGAGAAGAAATTATCAACTAGGGAATGTATACCCTTGATTGGCATCGACTACGAGAGTGTATACCCTGCGTCGGGAAAAAAAATCATCAACCAGGGAATGTATACCCTTGATTGGCATCGACTATGGGAGTGTATACCCTGCGTCGGGAAAAGAAATCGTCGGCTAGGGGTTGTATACCCTATGCCGAAAAATAAAACATCAGCTAGGGGTTGTATACCCTATGCTGGAAAAAGAAATCGTCGGTTAGGGGTTGTATACCCTATGCTGGAAAAGAAAATATCAGCTAGGGGTTGTATACCCTATGTTGGGAAAAGAAGTCGTCGGCTAGGGGTTGTATACCCTATGTCGGCATCAACTAGGGAGTGTATACCCTACGTTGGAAAAGAAAACATCAGCTAGGGGTTTTATATCCTATGCTGGCAAAGAAAACATCAGCTAGGGGTTGTATACCCTATGCTGGAAAAGAAAAATCAGCTAGGGGTTGTATACCCTATGCTAGGAAAAGAAATCGTCGGCTAGGGGTTGTATACCCTATGCCGAAAAAGAAAAAATCAGCTAGGGATTGTATACCCTATGCTGGAAAAGAAACATCAGCTAGGGGTTGTATACCCTATGCCGGCATCAACTAGGGAGTGTATACCCTACGTTGGAAAAGAAAAAATCGGCTAGGGGTTGTATACCTTATGTCGAAAAAGAAAACATAAGCTAGGAATTGTATACCCTATGCTGGAAAAGAAAACATCAGCTAGGGGTTGTATACCCTATGCCGGCATCAACTAGGGAGTGTATACCCTACGTTGGAAAAGAAAAAATCGGCTAGGGGTTGTATACCTTATGTCGAAAAAGAAAACATAAGCTAGGAATTGTATACCCTATGCTGGAAAAGAAAACATCAGCTAGGGGTTGTATACCCTATGCCGGAAAAGAAAACATCAGCTAGGGGTTGTATACCCTATGCTGGAAAAGAAAACATCAGCTAGGGGTTGTATACCCTATGCCGGAAAAGAAAACATCAGCTAAGGGTTGTATACCTTATGCCGGCATCAACTAGGGAGCGTATACCCTACGTTGGAAAAGAAAAAATCGGCTAGGGGTTGTATACCCTATGTCAAGAAAGAAAACATCAGCTAGGGGTTGTATACCCTATGTCGGCATCAACTAGGGAGTGTATACCTTACGTTGGAAAAGAAAAATCAGCTAGGGGTTGTATACTCTATGCTGGCAAAGAAAACCTCAGCTAGGGGTTGGATACCTTATGCTGGAAAAGGTGTGGATAGGGTTTTGAGACCCTATACCACTTTAGGTTTGGGCTGATTTCAACATTGTTTCTTTTTCTTTTTCTTTTATTTTTTTATTTTGAGTAAATGCGGGAAAGGATTTTGGAGAAAACTTCCCTTTTCGAATTTTTGCTGCAAAGCTGCTTCTAGCTCTTGCGCCCATTCCTTTGGTTACATTTGCATTTGCAAGGTTGCTTTTAGTTACACCTTTTTCCTTCAAACAAAGAACAATTTGTTAGTTTGAAACGGTGGTTGGTTTTGCGGCCTTGACTTTCAACAGCTTGATCTCGACCCCTTTGACAAAGATCTCAACCGCTTGCTTGCTTGCTGGGGATGGGGTTTTATTTCTAAACCCGGGGACCTTGACTTTCCAGATTTTACCATGGCGATCGGTCACGTGGGACCCAACCTTTTATTTTTCCTTTGTAGGCCTTTCACTTGCTTTTTCTTTTGGATTTCCAAAGTATCGGGGGTATTTTGGCCCCTCAAATTTTGCTACAATGGTTAGTCATGTGGGACTTAAACTTTCCAACTTTATTTCGCCTTTATTGGCTTTTCATTTCTAGCTTCTTTGTTCCAACTTAGCTTTAGGGCATTTGGAATATTTCAGCTTTTCAAACCTTGCCGAGATGGTTAGCCATGTGAGACTCAACCTGTCAACTTCATTCGCCTTTATAGGCACTTCAATTTGATTTTCTCCTTTCAAGGGTTTTTGAGTTTTTTGCATATTAGCCCGTGTCAAATAAGATCCCTGTAAATCAGTCTTGCCGTCTTTTCTTTGCCTTAGTTTCGGGACAGAGTTAGACCGAAAGGAATTCAAAAGAAAAATAAATGACAGAATGGACAATGAATTTAAACAAAAGGTGTCCCTTTTGGGGAAAGGAAAGAAGGACTTATCTGGAGTGCATGCGGACTTTAATGAACATGACATGCCCTTTGGACTGGATGCCTGATCCGTGTAAACCGTTCGACTCTCAGAAATTCATCACAACTATTACCTCGAGATTGAGAAACCTTGCCCCGGACTGCGTCCATGCCAGTGACCCATTATGCTTTTCGATCAGTGGTGCCCTTTGCGGGTTTTCACCAACTAACCTCTCTCATTTCTCTTCTCCCCATCTCCTTGTAGTGCTCTTTGCGAGTTTTCACTAACAAGGCTCTCTCATTTTTAATTTCTCTGCTCACCGTCGCCTCACGGTGCCCATGTGAGTTTTCACCAATGAGACTCTCTCATTTGCTTGTATTTGGATCCAAACGACCGTATCCTCCAATTTTGGACATCTTTGCCGATTGATCGGAAGGACTTGGACAGGGTTTTTGGTGAAAAGAATTTGTGTTGAATTACAACTTTGGAACCTTTTAGGCGACACATTGCCGAATCTCAACACTTGCCCCAACTTAAACTCTTGGGGAAATGTGGATTTTTATTTTGGTGTGACTGAACCCCAGGGAGAGGCTGCCTATGTATCCTTTCGGAATCAAGTCGAACATAGTTCAGGAAAAGTTTTTGTTTTTGTTTTTGATTTTTATCATATTCTCCTCTGTTTTGTTTTGTTTTCTCTTTTATTTTGTTTTCCTTTCTTTTTCTTTCTTCTTTTTATTTTTTCTTTCTCCTTTTTTTTTCATTCCATCATTTGTTTTTCTTTTTCCTCTTTCTTTTTATTTTTTTTTCAACCTTTCTCTTTTTTTTTGTTTTCCAATGACACTTTCGAGTTCCAAAGAGGGTAATCAAAGAAGAGTAAGCGGCTCAAAGGGTTTACAAATTGGCAGTGTTTAGGGTAGCGTGAATGAAAGCCTTCGTCATTCCAACCGGGGAACATTTAATGCTATATGGAGGATCAAACATAGTACCTTTTGACTGCACCTGCGTCAACAGTTGTTTCAGGAACATTTTCTTTGATGTATCCCAAGTACAAATGCACTCTTTTGGTAGTACTCTTGTATTAATGTATGGACCTCTCCAATCTGAACCAACTTTCCTTTGGCAGTCTCGATTCATTGTTTTATTTCCTTGGCCTGACTTCATTTGCATTTCTGATCCTTGATTTATTACTTCGAAGTCAGACGGCGTTTTAAGATCTTTTGACTGCACCTGCGTTGACAGTTGTTTTAGGGACATTTCTTCGATGTACCCCAAGTACTAACACACTCATTTGGCAGTACTCTTGTTGCAATGCATGGACTTTCCAATCTGGACCAATTTTCCTTTTGTTGTTCCGATTCATTGTTCTATTTCCTTAGCCTAACTTCATTCGCATTCTGGTTCTTGATTCATTATTTCGAGATTCGACAGCTTATTAAGATCAAGGCATGAAGTCCGCAATCATGTCATATTATTTAAAGCCGCATTATTAGGACTGAAATATAAGAAAAATAACAAAATCAGAAAGAATAATAGACGATGAAATTTTGAATTCATTTCATTGAATTGAACATAGAAGGGTTTACATCGGAATTGAAAAGAAATAAATTGAAAACACTTGAGTTACACCCTGAAATAACTCATAGTGCAGGAAAGATGGCAAAACTGAACTACCGGGACTCCCGCCTGACGGGGAATGGAGTAACCTTCCAGTTCTGCAACTTAGCATTTGGGCCCATATACTGCACCTCAACGGTGTTCGAACCTTCTCCTAGCTGAACCATGTTGGCCTCATATAACATCTGTTTCATGGCCTCACATATATCTTCAATTTCTTGGGCCGTAAATGCCTCTTCTTCTTTTTCTTTGATATACTGTGGTTTGATAAAGGTCTTAGTAATGTGTGGGACTGGATGATACATGTCCCATCCATTGTTTTTGCAGGCGTTGGCCTATTGCACATCTTCATCGGTGGCTTGGAAACCTATGCCAAAGAATTTTTCAGTGGCGGGTAGAGAGATGGGTTTAGTGATGCCTTGTAGGGATATCAATAGCCCCTTTCCTGGTTTGTAACCATGTCTAATCATATCTGTGGCGACCATGATTGACGCGTTTGAAAGACAGGTTGTGGGCATGGAGTGCTTTCTTTGTGTTGATCAGCAGGCACAATCTCAAAGGCTTGGTACATAATATGTTCACTTCCCTCTCTAGCCTCGAGGTAGGGTATGGAGGGGTACCTGTATATGGATTGTTCATCTTCTCCATGGACCACGATCTCCTGATTTTCATGGATAAATTTGACCATTTGGTGGAGGGTAGACGGTACTGCCCCAGCAACGTGAATCCACGTTCTCCCTAGCAAGAAGTTATAGGAGGTATCCATATCCAGAATTTGGAAAGTTATTGTGAAATCCACAGGGCCAATCGTCATGATTATGTCGATTTCACGACTGGTGTCCCTTTTGATACCGTCGAAGGCGCGGACACAAACATTATTCGGCCTGATTCTCTCAATGCCGATTCCCATCCCTTGCAGTGTTGACAAAGGGAAAATATCTACCCCTGATCCTCCGTGAAGCATAACTCTCTTTACATAATATCCTTCGCTTTTAACGGTCAGGTGTAATGCCTTGTTGTGAGCGGCTCCTTCGGGAGGCAGATCATCCTGGCTGAAAGAGATTTTGTTTACCTCGAAGAAACGTTCAGCCATTCTTTCTAACTGCTCGACTGAGGTCACAGCTGGTACATACGCTTCATTCAGCGTTTTCAGGAGTATTTTTTGGTGCTCATTTGAGCCAATCAACAGAGACAGAAGTGAAACATGATCAGGGGTTCTCCTGAGTTCTTCAATGGCAACATATTCCGGCATTTTCATTTTTTTGAAGAACTCCTCGACTTCTTCAGTGGTGATAGGCTTTTTGAGAGGAAAACGTTTATGCTTAGCTTTGTTCATCTCATCTAGGTTATGGTACTTCCCAGTGGGTTTTGCTTCGTTGACTTCCCCCTTGATTTCTTTTCCTTTATATGTCACCACTGTTTGATCATAATTCCATGGGACAGTAGTTGTATTTTTTATTGGAATTTGCGGCCGGCGGCTGATAATCAAAGGTTCATTCAACTTTGGTGGTATAGCAACATAGGCCACTTTTGTTATATACATTTTTTGTGGTTCCAATCTCCTGGGAGGGCTCAAAACGATTTTTCTGTTTCGCGGAGCTCTCGGGACATAAAGGATAACTTCTTCAGCTAGTGCTGTCTCTTTCTTTTCTTCCTTGGCCTTTTCTTTCTCCTGGCCGGGGGTTTTTGTCTCTTTTTCTTCCTTAGCCTTCTCTTTATCCTGGCCGGGGGGTTTTGTTTTCTTTTCTTCTTTGTCCGGTTTTGCCACTGTCTTTGCTTTCCTTTCTGTGTCCACAATGGCAATGATGGCTTTCAGCACCGGGTCAAATTCTTTATCTTCTAATATCATTCCAATGATTGGCCCGTTGTTGTGGTCTGACAATGGGTTATTTGTGACATTGGGGACCTCCTCGTCTCTTAGCACAACCTTCTTTTTTTCAATCAGATTTTCTACTGCTCTCTTGAGGGTCCAGCAGTCTTCAGTATCATGCCCCTCCACTCCGGAATGATAGGCACAGTTGGTGCCCTGTCTGTATGATGGTGATTGTGGATTTTGCCTGCTCGGATGCACCAGTTGCAAAATTCCCATCTGAACCAACTTTGGAAAAAGGATTGAGTATGACTCGCAGATGGGGGTGAAGTTAGTTCTTCTTGGTGGCTCATGAGGGTAAGCATTGTAGGGATAATTGTTTTGAGGAGGGCGTGGATTATATGGAGCTGGTGGGGGATGGTTATTTCTAGGTGGTGGAGTTCTGTTTTGGTTATACTGTTGCAGCCGGTGCTGCGGCTGAGCGTCATTACTGCATAAGGAGGGGGAATCATGGCATAAGCTGCTTCCTGATGAGGATAATAGCGTTGTGAAGTTGTGGAAATGGGCCTGGATATTCCCGAGGTCGTCGAGAATTCCTAGGGCCCGAAGCCATCATGGATCCCTCCTCTTTTTTCTTTCTGTTTTCCAGGCCTCCAGAGCCGCTTTGAATGGCTTGGGAGGTGGCTCTCAAAGAAGATTGACTTAAAATACGGCCTGTCTTTAGGCCATTTTCGACCATCTCGCCAATTTTTATAGCCTCCGCGAATGGCTTGCCCATGGCGGACATCATATTCTGAAAATAATCGGCCTCTTGGGCCTGTAAGAAGATACTAATCATTTCATTTTCCTCCATGGGAGGTTTCACTCAGGATGCCTATTCTCGCCATTTGATTGGGTACTCCCGGAAGCTTTCAGAAGCTTTCTTTTTGAGATTGGACAGAGAATTTCGGTCCGGAGCTATATCCACATTGTACTGGAACTGTCTTATGAATTCTCAGGCCAAATCATCCCATTCATTCCAATGGTATATATCTTGATCGATGTACCACTCCGAAGCGATACCTGTAAGACTTTCCCCAAAATAAGCCATTAGTAGCTCCTCTTTGCCTCCTGCTCCTCTCAGTTGGTTGCAGTATCTTTTTAGATGAGCGATCGGGTCTCCATGCCCGTCATACTTTTCAAATTTTGGTGTTTTGAAACCCACAGGTAAATGCACGTCTGGGAACATGCATAAATCATCGTATGTCACACTCTTTTGGACAGTTAGACCCTGGATATTTTTCAAACTTTGTTCAAGGCTCTTCATCTTTCGAGTTATTTCATCTTGTTCAATATTCTTCAAGAGCTTTTCTGGTTCCGCGGGAGATTCAAACTGTGGGTACTGCGTGTAAGCATTAGGAGTGACCTGAGCGGCATCCGGCTGGAACTGAGGAGCTTGAAAAATAAAATTGGTCGGTTCAAAATTCTGTCGTGCCGGTGTAGGTTGTGCCATACCAGTAGCTGGCGGGGCAGTAAACACCACCGAGTGTAATCCGGAGAGTGGTGCCTGGGGGCGAAACTCAGAAGGTGTTCCAGAATAGTTTGAGACCATGGTCGGGAATCCAAATGAGTTTGGATTTGAAATGGGCACGTTGGTGGCCCCTCCAGTTCTGGGAATTAGCTTAGGAAAACCAATCATGGAGCTAGGTGGCTCTCTTCCATTGGACCAAGTGTCCCACATCTCGAGCATACGGCATATTAGCCTTCTATTTTCTTCGGCTACTGCTGATTCTTCTTGGGGGATGACTGAGGTGGGGCCATCCGTTGGTTCAAAAATGGACGGGTGACTTTTAGACGTCATTGCTACACTTCCTTTAGACCTTGTGAAATATGGATGTGTCGCCAGAATACCACCGCAAACCAACCACCGTTTAATAATAGTAACCTTTTTAAAAGAGAAATCAAATTGGGTTAGCAGGAGATATTAACACATAGGAATCACACGTTGGGATGCGATGCACCTAAGCAGTTATCGTTTTTCTAAAATGTTTGTAACGACCGTGTGTTTCATCCCGGCTTTAACATTATCTCTTTTTACTTTCTTTTCATTCTTTTCTTTTAAGGTATATGATCGAATCCTATGTGGATTGCCTACGTATCATGACGCCGCATAAATTAGATCACCACGTAGTTCACGAGAAAAGGCGATTTCATTTCACTATTAAAGATAATTCTTTTTCATTAAGTGACTTTTGGGAATATGAAAGAAAAATAACAGACTCTAAATTTTAAAAACAAGACAAACTTAACATTTTTGGAAAGCAATAAAAATACAGACTCAATAACTAGATATCAATAGTAAAGGAGAGCCTCGGGTTGTCTTCTCGGTGCTGGTGGGGCATTGGCAGGCCTCTGTGCAATATCCTCTCGAAGTCGATCCAATTCGTCCATTAATTGATGGACAAAAGTCATCATGGTGGCGAAGAACATGGAAGTGGTCATACCCTCGCATTCGTGTCATTTTTGCACCATGTAGTAAGCTATTTCTATAATTCTGTGCCGTATGATCCCCTTCTCCCGAAGTAAGTGCCCTACTTGATGTGATCGAGCTTCTAACACTTGGGTATTTGCATCATTCTGCTTTTGCAACTCTTGCACTGTTCCTTTTAACTGGCCAATCTCTGTACACCAATGCTCCCTTTCTGCTCTGAAGTCGTTGGTCTGCTGGACCATCTCGTTGCCCATAGCAAACAACTTTTCTTTCAAGACGACCATTTCTTTACCATATTTTTTCCTTAATTGACGAGCATGTTCTTCTGTTCCTTTTGCTAGCTCCCTTTGGGCTTCTAACATGTCTTTTTCAGCTTTTCTCAAATCGAAGGTATATTCGTGAACTTTCAGTCTCAGATTGTTAATGATCTTTTCATCTCTTTCACTCCTGACAGGTGTCTCCAAGGCTATTTTCAGATTTCGGACCTGGGCCCGAAGCGCCTCATTCTCCCGGGTCATTTGTCGTTTTTCTCCCTCGACTACTTCTGCTTGTAACTGATTGTCAAACTCCATGTTTCTTAACTTCTCTTTCAAAGCATGTATAGTGGCTTGATATTCTCTTTCTTTTTCACCCCAAGCTAGTCTTTCTTGCATCTTATCATCAAAAGCTTGCACATGAGGCCTTTTGGAGGGCCTTTCTGGCTCGGGTTCCGGTTCTTTAACAACGCAATCCCTTTTCTGAAACCATGCCACGTATCCGGGGTCCGATTCCCCTCTAACCAGGTCAGGAACCTGGGTATCCTCTTTCAAGTATCAGCACCCATTCCAACTTTGTTGAATTAAGGCCTCAGGTAAGGGAGCCTCGGGGTGTAGTTCAATAACCTGGATGCTCAAATCCTCCTCTTCAGGTATTACTTGATAACGGCCCAATTGTCTCAGAACCCGTTGGGGTGCATATGGTTGGACACACTTGAGACCCATTATCAGTAAATGATTCCTAGTAGTGGACATGAGTATGACTTATTTGAGTGGGAGCCATCCAAAAGTCCATTCTATTTGGCTTGCTTGTAGAGACCTTAGACGATTGATCCAGGCCTTGACTCCTTCTGGAACGGGGTAATATTTCACTCTCTCCTCATAACTCTCAATGAAGTTGGCTTTCTCAGTACCATAGCTTATGAATTGTGGATGGTGACGAAGATGTTCAATCATCCACATCTGGAGAATGATGTTGCAACCTTCAAAGAATATTTTTCCCGACTTGCATTCAGTCAAAGCCCGAAAAATGTCAGATAATATGAGTGGAGCCAGGGTATGATCTTTCTTTTCGGTCAAGACCTGGGCAATTTTGGCCACCCGAACGTCAATGGATCCTTCGGCATTAGGAAATATCATAACACCCAGAAATGCTACGATGAAGGCAAGCCGGCGATGGATTATCCAAGTATCTTTATCCTGTTTGTTAGTCAAGACTTTCTCATGTACTTCAAATCCGCCTGAGAAACCTTATCTGGAGTATAAGAAATAGAATGAACAATATCCATCGGATACTTGGCCTTTTCTGAATTGCCGGCTAACGGAAAGGACCTCAAAGAAACAGCGTACTGACATAGGTCTTGGAAAGATAATTTGTTGATTCCTTAAGTTTCGACTAGAACCCGCATATCCGACGACCTCTTCTAAGGTTGGGGTGAGCTCAAAATCTGAAAAGCGGAACACGTTATGGACCGGATCCCAAAAAGTTACCAAAGCTTTAATCAAGTCATTTTGGGGTTTGATTTTCATAAGATAAACGAGAGATCCCAACTGTTTGGTGACCCATTCTTTTCCATCTTTATCCAAATCGTGCCACCACATCTGGAGTTGTATGGGAGCCTCTTCTATGGTGTTCAGCTGTGGAGTTTTGGATAGTGTTCATCTTGCACCTGTGAGCAAACAGGGTTAGGATTACCTCCGATTTTGACACAAAAGACCCAATTTTATTTTTTATTTTTTTAAAAAAAAAAAAAAACAAATTTGACCAAAGTGGTCATTTTTGCAAAGAATGGCCCCTTCTTGCTTTGAGCAAAGTTTTGAGGCCAAACCAAGGTGCTTTTAGCAAAAGTGACAGACAAATCCGTTCTTTAGAAAAAAAACAGCCCTTCGACAATATAAAATGTTCTAAGGCTATTTTGGCAAGAACGGTGGAAGACTTTAACCGAAGCTTGGTCGGTTTTATTTGGAATGACAGACACATCCGGTGAGGCTTGCCTACGTATCACATCCGGTGAGAATCAGACCCACGTAGTTCGGTCAATTTTGACATAATCGGAAAAAAGTGATATTAACTTATTTTGATTTTTGAAATACATTTTTTTTTGTTTGAAATATATTTTTTTCTTTTTTCTTACTCTTTTTTCGAAAATTTTGGCAGAGTTTCGAGGTATTTTTCAAATATCAGGTTTTCCAAAATCGGATAAATTCTGTCTTACCCCACTCTTGATTTTTCTGTTATTTTCTTTCTTATTTAGCCGATCAACAAACAAACCGAGACAAATAATGCACGTAATCAAATAGGATGCATCAGGATGGTCTTTTTTGTTCTGGGTACACCTATCCTAGACGGACCCAACCCCTGTGTTGAGTCCCCTAAGTCAAAAATGCACGTGATGCAGATAATCGTTTTTACTAGGGATCCAACATGAGGTTTTGTCATTCTAAGGTTAAACCTGGGGTTTTTGTTCTAGACCTTGGCTACCCGAGCGGACAACTCGAGTCGGAGTGGGAGCGACGTACCGGTAGCACGAAAGGCTATCCGGCCTAGTGGCTAGTCCATCCCCGTATTTCTTACTTGGTATGACCTCTAATAGAAAAGCGGGCCACGCGAACGTGTGCACAAAATTTTAGAAGACTCAGAAGGGAGGCGTAAGAAGACAGTTTATAATACAGTTCAAATAAATATCAAAGCGGTAAAGGAATAACATTTAGCACATTGAGCGCACAAAATACAGTATTATCACAATTTAACAAAGCCAAGTAAAATCAAATTACAATCTCGAATTCTTGAACCCTGAACCAGAGATTCTGGGTTCGGTCCCCAGCAGAGTCGCCAGAGCTGTCACGCCTCCTTTTTTCAACTACCCCGGGTAAGGGCAATAATGGAGTTTTTCCACTTTAAGTGACATTAGTCGATTTTTGGGATTTATTTTATTCAGAGTCGCCACCCAGATTTTTACGGTGTTCTGGGACACCATTTATTTAATAGAAATCCCAAAACCGAGGAATTTTGACTCTGTTTAAATTGTCTGCGAACCAGAAATCTAGGTAAGGAGTTCTGTTAACCCAGGAGAAGGTGTTAGGCATCCCGAATTCCGTGGTTCTAGCACGGTCGCTTAATGATTAAACTTGGCCTAAATTGTTTAATTACTGTTCTTGTACCGATGTGCATTTTTAATCTTTTTACCGCTTTTATTATTCATTTGTATTTAAATAGTTATTTTGAGACGAGTCACGTATGCATAAACCCGTAGAGTTTAGAATGTATCGAAAGTCATGTCACGCGGACGTGTACAATTCTCGACACTAAACTCATTTAAGAGATAAATAGGGTGCACAAGCGCATATTTTGTTTTGTTGTCAAAAAGAGACCGAAATTACGTCACGTGAACGTGTACGCATAATTTTAAGAAGTTCGTCCCTAAAAGTGTCTCTACGAGTATTCATTTTAGTCTTTATTTGTGTTACGTAAACGTATACACAATTGGAGAAAAAGGTTTATCTGATCTTATCCAAAGTTACGCGAACGTATACTTTGATGATTAATTTGTTTTTCTAAGTCCGAGGCATTCAATATCTAAAAGGCTTTCGAGATTCACTAAATCTAAATTAAAAATCTCAAGACAAGTCATGTATTGGGCTATGGCCTAGTATAGCCCGATTTGTATCACTTTAGGCCATTCTAATTAGGTCATTTGGACATGATTCGAAATCAAATAGCTAAAAAAAATATTAAGAGCAACACATGCTGACACATTTTTCGCATTTATATGGTAATAAATAAGGCTAATTTACAGTGAATTTTGTATATGAAATACTCCTCATGCTAATTGACAATAGAAGAGAAAAGACTGGTTACAAATTTTTTAACACAGTTAGTGGGTTTAACATTCCAGGCCCCACAACCTGAAATGCAGACTCTATCCGGCTCAATTGGGCCATGCTCACGAGTCTAGCCCAGCTCGAGTGACCTTAACAGGCCTGGTCCATAACTGCTATAATGATAAACGTTTCAGATTTAAGAAAATACAACTGATTATAAAATTTATATAGTTCAGTCCATATTTACAACTGAAAAGGGAAAATGTATATAAAAGATTGTAGATATGCTATTACATTACTCCTAAACCATAATAATACAGATTTTTACTAATAAGAAAAATAAAGAAGGGAAAACAAAACTAGTTGATGCTCATATGCGAGTCAGCAACATGTTCTTCAAAGACTTAAACCTGCATTTTCAATGTTAATCTAAAAATTATAAGTCCAAAGTTTAAATACTTGGACGGTATTAACGACAGACCTTTGGGAATTTTGTAAGATAAATCTAGCCATAAAGGAAGTTAGATTCAATATTAATGATGCCATAGGGGAACAAAGTATGTTCATGCCTTTTTAGGGAGTGAATCTGACCATAAAAAGGGTCAGATTTAAATCCAATGAGGTCACTTTGTTTAGACTCTTAACAATCATCCCTATTAGCATTTAGTCAAATACTTTGACCACTATTAGCACTTTGGGAAGTAAATCCGACCATTTTTGTGGGCTCGGATTCCCTTCCTTAAAGCTCTTCTTAATTACACACTTTTATACCCCTTAAGGGGTAATTTTCAGCAGACTACACTACTGTTTGTGCATTATTATGGGGTGAATTTGACTATTAAGAAGTCAAATTCATCTACCCTCGTGCAAATTATCTCATGTAAAACCGAGGCAGACACAAAACCAAGCCTAACTCATCCTTGTAGATTTAAAATAACACAGAATTCATAGTCTAAACACAGAGATAGAAACTCAAGGTCCACTTATACCAGCAACACAGATTAACAGTTTAAGCAAGAAATCACAGCATATAATGAACAATGATTCGAAACTGAAAATTCCATTAAAGCATGAACTTGTTACATAACTTTTTAAAAGAAAAAATTAACAAGAATCTTGGCCAAATAAAGGTCAGGAAATCAGCAAAACAGCATAGAGGAGGAAGATTCAACAACAACAAGAGCATGCCAACCAAAGTCCAGCAGAAACCAATAGGAATGAACCACCCAGAACTCGAATATTTAAACAAGAAAACCTCGAAATCAGACTACCAACCAAGAACCAAAGCTGAGAAAAAAACCACAAGAACCTTGATGATTCTTGAATGAAATCAAATCCTTTCACTAGTACATATCTTTGAAGTTATTTTTTATGAATGCAACTATTCTGAATTTTCTGTGTTTTCAGATATGTTCCAGTGGATGAATCAGTGTAAAAGAGAGTAAATGGAGTGTCCAAAAGAAGCCAGTGTAAAAAAAGAAGACTGGTGTCCAAAAAGAAAATCTCTCTCCCAAAAAAAGAAAATACCCCCTCTAATGTGGAAAATGGGTATATTTATAAGGAGCTTGGGGATGGGATATACCTAGAATATTCCCTGTCTAATGAGCATGAAATAGTACATAGGCAGCTGTCACCCTTATCTTTTGGGACAACTGCCCTTATTCCACAAACTTCCAGCCCCCTACAATTACTATTCTATTCCAAAAATCTGATTTCCTAGTTCTAGAAGGTCCTTGGGTTGTTACACCCAAGATTACTTCATCTAGGATTCCAAATATACTCCTTGAAGTCCCTGAAATTACCACTAGGTAACCAGAGTTAACTTGCTTGGGGTTGACTATTGACTCTAATTAGTTAAACCTAGTTAGGTTCCTTAGTTAATTAAGGCGAATATGTATTATCAATGTAATCTTAGTTTAATTGACTTAATCAAGATTAGTCGACTTGGTTCCTTAAACTTAGGTTAGATGATTTGTTCAGTTAATGAAACCTAAATTAATTATCTTAAGCAAGAAATTTCTTTTAAGACTTAGTCGATTGTTTAAGAAACTAACCACCTAAGTTAGACTAGTTAAGCTAGTGTATTTTAAGAGGTCGTGACTAATTAGGGCAGCCTTGAGCTAAATTAATTCATGGCCATGCACTGGCTCAGATTAACTTAGTATTATTCCTAAAAGAGCTAGGACAGACGAATCGAAGCATTACTGAAAAAACCTAAAAGGAATGGTTGGCATGAGATGAAATCCAGAAGAGTTCCTAAACTGACTAGCCAAGATTCAAACAATGAAAACAATCGAACTAGGGCGCAGATTTAGTACACGAGATAGAATTAATCATACTTAATCGATTTAACACAACAAGTAGTGAAGGACAACAAACAAATATGAATTTAAACATATTCATGATGAGTTTTTACAGAAATTAAACTAATGGCCTATTTGACATCATTGATCATAAAGTACGAAACACATAAAAAAGGGGGGGGGGGATACCCGTTTGAGGATTTGGCCGGAAAAGTTGAAGGCTGCTGGACTTTGGCCGGACTGTGGTAGGGTTTGAAAATGAATCAAACCCTCATGAATCGATTGCTCTAGTCAAGAGCAATCGACCCATGAAGGTCTGAGCCATTAATTTTCTTTGAATCGGCCGGGAAGTAATTTTGGTATTTTCAGATTCTTAGATCTGAAATTGACGCAAATCGATTGGGTTTTTGAGGAAACTAGCAACGGGAGGTGATAGAGGAGATGATGATGATCGCTTGGTAAACGTTTTGGCTGGTTTGGAGAAGCTCCACCGCCGAAGTTTAGCCGACGGAGTTAGCACGGGGTGAGAGAGATGAGAGAGAGAAGGGGTATGGGGTGTTAGACTTTGGTGAAATGAGGGGGTGGGGTGTGGTTACGACATATATATACTTAGGGATTGGATAGTTTTCAGCCGTTGGATCTGGAAAGATCAACGATTGAGATTAACACTCTAAAAAACGGGGTCGTTTAGGTAGGGTATGGGGCAGGCCAAACTTCAACATATTGGGTGCTGAAGTCTTTTAAAAATGAACTAGCTAACTTCAGCAGGTTGGGTGCTGAAGTCTTACAAATGAACTAAATAACTTCAGCATATTCGGTGCAGAAGTCTTTACAATTGAACTAAATAACTTCAGCACTTCTGCTGAAGTTTCACAAATAACTTCAGCACTTCTACTGAAGTTTTCACACATGAACTAATAACTTCATCACTTCAGCGTGCTGAAGTTTTCACGCATGAACTAATAACTTCAGCATATTGGGTGCTGAAGTTTTTGCAATTGAACTAAATAACTTCAGCACTTCTGCTGAAGTTTTCCCAAGTAACTTCTGCACTTCTTCTGAAGTTTTCACAAATGAACTAACAACTTCAGCACTTCTGCTGAAGTTTTCACCAATGAACTTAATACTTCAGTACTTCTGCTGAAGTTTTCAAAAATGAACTAACAACTTCAGCATTTCTGCTGAAGATTTTAAAAGCGAACTAATACTTCAGCATTTCTGCTGAGTTTTCAAAAATGAACTAATAACTTCAGCACTTCTGCTGAAGTCTTTTTTTTTGTTTTCAAAAAGCGGGTATTAGGCTGGGTTGCTGGGTCGTGTAGAGTTAGGGATTGGGCCTGGGTAATTCCAGCCCAGGTCCGAATTTTTCCTACTTTACATCTAGTTAATTAACTCTAATTATGTTAATAGCCAATAAAAAAATATAGTAATTAATTCTAAACTCAATTTGCCTAATTATATTTACTTAAATGATAACAAAGATTACGTGCTTAATTATGTCATTTTAAACTATTTTTGGATTTAAATGACAGATCATGGCTACGCAATGTAAAAAAATAATAATTCGTAAATAGCATTAGAATCCAACAAAATTAGGAAATCAATTAATTGAGATTTTTGTAGGATTATATGATAGGTAAAAATCACGTGCTCACAGATATTACTGCCAAGTATACTGATATCCGAGCCCGAAGGTTGTGCCATGGCGCTTCAGCTGTACTGGTTTGGAGATACCTTGAAGATTTTTACCAAGCCCATTTCCAAGTTCATACCCTTCCCATGCCATTATGCTCTCTATTTTTCTACTCCACCATTTATCCTTCTCAATCGCGTTAACACGCTTGATGCGATGGTAGGTTTCTCCACCTAACTTCCTTCTATTTTCTACCACCGGAACAGTCTGACTGGTGTAAATGGAGTTTCTCCCATCTCCATGGATGATCACTTCTTGATGGTTCCATTCAAATTTTACCGCTTGGTGCAAAGTAGATGCGACAGCTCCAACGACATGTATTCAAGGCCATCCTAGCAGCAGATTATAAGAGGCGGATATGTCTAGCACCTGAAATTCAACATCGAACCAGGTAGGACCCATTTGCAAGCATAGGTTGGTTTCTCCAATTATAGATCTTTGTGACCCATCGAATGCTTTCACGTTCATAGATCCTGCTCGTATTTCATGTAGGCCCTTGCCCAACATTTTTAGAGTTGTCAGCGGACATATGTTGAGGCTGGACCCTCTATCTATCAAAACTCTAGCAATGAACTTATCTTCACATTGCACTATGTGCAGTGCCCTGTTGTGGATTAACCCTTCAGTTGGAAATTTGTCTTCATGAAATGTGATCTTATGGCTTTCCAACACTTGTCCCACCATGTTGGCCATTTCTCCGCTAGTAATGTTATTGGGCACATATGCTTCATTCAGTACCTTCATCAGAGCATTCCTGCATGCTTTAGAATTTTACAGTAGTGATAAGATGGATATCCGGGCGGGAGTCTTATTCAGATGATCAATAACAAAATACTCTGTTGCTTGTACTTTCCTCCAGAAGTCGTCCAAACCAGTTTCAATGATGGGTTGTTTGTTAGAAGCTTGTTTACTGGTCTCTCCCAAATTCTCAGGTGTGTAAATTCTTCCTGTTCTGGTCATTCCTTGTGCAGCGCCGGACTCTTCCGTCTTTACTTTCCCTTTTCTCCTAGCTTCGGCAATATAATCCCAAGAGTACAACGTTAGAGCTGAAGGGTGGTGTGGATGCCACCGTCACGGTGAAAAGGGCGGATACTTCTACCTCAAACGGAGTAGGTGTAGCTGCAGGTGGTGTCATTTCTACTTCAAAGGGAGCCGATGCGGCTACCTCAACTTTGACTGGCGACTGTACCTCTACCACAATGGGATTTAGCGTGACTGCCGGCTTCTTAGGATTATCACCTTCCCGAATAAGTCTGATTGATCCCTCGAGATCTCATTCTTCATCAGTTTCTATTATATTGACTCCTTCACCTCTATGATCTAGGAGGGGGTTGTTGTGGACATTAGGTGTGGTTTCTTTTGCCCTGTATGAACTTGGTATCAATCAGTGTTTGGATCTTATTTTTCAGGGTGCATCATTCATCAATAGTATGTCCCTTCATACCGGAACGGTACGCACACGTCTTGTTTGGGTTGACCCATTCTGACGAGTTTTCCATACCCATGGCGAGAATAGGGGTGACATATCCTACAACTTTTAATCTTTCATACAATTGATTAATGGGTTTAGCAATAGGGGTGTATTGTCTAGGTGGTTTGCGATCAAAATTGGGCCTGGGTTTTTTGTAATTTGGATGAGCTGGAGGTGAATGATAATAGGCTGGTTGGGTATTATAGGTGTGGTAGGTGGTAGTGGATTGAGGATATCTGGGAGGTGAAGGTTGGTATGTGGGTGGAGGTGTTTGGTACCCAAATGGAGATTTCGGACCTTGGGCAACCATTACTGTTCCCACTTCTTTCTTCTTTGATATGCCACCTGATTGTAGTGTTTTATTCGTAGCCTGCAGTGCCTCGAAATTTGTCACCATTCCAATTTTGATACCTTCCTCGATCCTTTCTCCGAGCTTGATGATATCGGAGAACTTGTAATTCTTGATTACCATTAACTTTTCATAATATTATGGATCCTGAGCCCTGACAAAAAACTTTTTCATATGCTCTTCATCTAATGCCGGCCTGACCTTCGCTGCTTCTGACCTCCATCGAGTAGCATACTCGCAGAAAGTCTCAATGGGCTTCTTCTTGAGATTTTGGATATAGAAGACATCTGGTGCATTTTTCGTGTTGAATATGAATCTAACCATGAAATCTGATGCCATGCTTACCCAATTAACCCATTTCTTGGGATTTTGACTTATGTACCAAGATAGGGCATCTCTAGTGAGGCTTCTCATGAATAAATCCATGTGAATCATTTCATCCTTTACAACCCCTACGAGCTTGTCACAGTAGGTTCTCAAATGTACCTTTGGGTCACCTGTTCCATCAAACATATCAAACTTAGGAGGTTTGTAACCCTCCGACAGTTCCACAAATCCTCATAATTCAAACCTTCAATTCCTTTTCCTCCTTCAACACCCTGAACCCGTCTTGTGAGTTTCTTGATCTCTTCTGCCATGTTCTTAATGAGAAGGTCCTTTGCGGCAGATTCTAGTGTATATGAGATTGGCTGAGCGGAGTGGGGTAAGGTTTCCACGTATATGGGGTTGTTTTGGTGAATGGCAGGAGTTTGGGTGTAGTGGTGATCATTGGTTGAATTTTGGGGATCAGGGGTAGGCTTGGGGGTATTCTGAGGAGTGTGATAAGTGGTTTGCGGACATTGAGTCGGGAGATGCTGATGTTGAGGTGGTGTAAGTATCGGTAAAGGATATTGAGGAGGGGTTGTATATTGGTGGGGTGAGGGAGGATTCTGCGGGCGTTGGTTTGGTGTATTCTGAGAAGGTGACGGGTTTTGGGTTTTTGGATGCTTGATATCTGGGATGTTTAGTTTGAGGGAGAGGTATTCCAAATTACAAACCTGCTCAAGATCACCCTGTAGTTCAAGTGCCTTCTGTTCAAGTCATGAAACCAAGTCGTTTGCTGCCGGAGTACTCTGACCATCAGAAGTTTCCATATTCTCAGCATGTGTGGGGTTATCTTTTCTGACACCACTCATATCGTCCATCTTAGCTTTCCCTTTGCCTTTTGATGCACTTGGAGGAGGAGAAGGTGGAGGGCCACTGGATATGGTGTGGTAAGCTGATGATGCCAATATGTGTGAACCAACCTTAGGGAATGAGAATAATCAAAAAGAAAGAAAAAAAAGGTAACCAAGTTAGTGAGAGTTCTGAAAAATGTTTGCAGTATTTAAACACATATTGCAGGAATGTAAATTCGCGTCCTAATTTGGGAGCCTCGTTGTGCCCGAGGTATGCCTAGGTACAAGTAGATTTGGAGAATTTTAATGTCAATAATTGCCTCATTTCATTAACGCAATAAATAAGATGAATCTAAAATGACAATAAGGTAAGTCACTAATGGCACTTGGCCTTATTACATTCGAAAAAAAAAATGAATAAGCCTAATCTACTTGGTCCCAGAAGGACCTTCTCCAGGCCTGGTTCTCTTGGATCCATCGATCAGGTTCCCCAGGTCGCGCATGTCCAGCAGCAGGTATGCCCTGGCGAGATGTCCTCCTTCGATACCTTCAGTATTCTAGCAGTCTATGAATCTTTTGCTCATCTTTCCTTCCAACTCCATCAAACCCTGCTCCATATATTCTAGCCTTTCATTCGATCTGGTAGCAATTTCCCTCCGTTCATTGATTAATTCCTTATCAGTCTTGTGTTGTTCCATATGCTCAGCTTAGAACTCACGGACCCTTTTGTGCAGTCTATTATACTTCATATGTGATTCGAAAGATTCATCTATGACTGTATACTCGACCGATCCCTAGCTCGACTATTCCTGCTATGCAGTCCTCCAACCACGTTGGTGCCCTGCGTGATATCGATCCGGCTCGATGGTGTCCCTTTTCATAATAATCTTCAAGTTCCACATATGTTGAGCTTTACATTTATATGGGATGTCATCATCTTGGAAATCCGCCTTGTAGTGACTCATTTTGGAGACTCGTGGTATAATCTATTTTCTACCGACTTGTCTCATGACCCTGATAGGAACATAAGGGTGTATACTCCTTAACCCAATCAACACCAAGTGTGAAGTGTCCCTAGATCGGATGATGAACTCATTGGTGTGAAACCACTCAAACATCCAAAGAACCTGGTCCTCAGTCAAGTGGTCGAAAAATTGCACCCATTCTGTAGCATTCTCCAATTGAGCAAACCTGTCTGGGATAAAGGTCATTCTCCTGCGGTGATGAAAGGCTATGTGATCGTTCCATGACCTTCGCGGAAACTCTTGGCGGTATTGACCTCTTTGGAAATGTTCTAGCAACCAAATTTGTAGTAGCAGATTACAACCCTCGAAGTGTTTGAACCCCTTCTGGCAGCAATCCAAGGCCTGATATACGTCTACTATAATCATAGGGACAATAGTATATGTTTTTCCCTCAATTCCCCCGTTAAAGCTTTGGTTACCATGGCTAGTCTGGTGTGAACTCTGTCCTTTTTGCTTGGAAACATTATCATACCCAAGAAGAAGACGATAAACACGAAACCCTGCGATGAATCCAACCCAAGGAAATGATAGAGAACTCGTCATGGAAGATACAGTAGGATTTACTGTGACCGTATCACTCATAAAGGAAGTCAAAGGGTACATAGGACTTCTTCAGACATACCAAGTCGTCATTGTTTTTCAAACCCATCATTTTCATAAACCCTCTGGGAGTGTGATTTTTCGGCATCAATAAACCGGGACTGTCCCAAGGTAGTCCAGCGAATCACCCTATTTCTTCCAAAGGAGGGGTCATTTCTATGTTGCCAAAAAGGAATATGGCCCTTTCTCCGTCCCAGAACATAGTAGCAGCTTCAATTAACATGTTGTTTGGTTGGATATCTAATAAGGAAGGTAGGTTTCCAAGGACTCTTTTCACATGGTTTTTATCACTTGACGGAAGGTCTTCCCACCAATATAGCAACAATGGTGGTATGTCACAGACCGTGCCGGACCTGGGGACTTTGTGCCTTATTTTCTGCAAAACAAATAAAGTTAGACCCTTTCCCCCTCCAGATTCGACTATTTATAAATTAACGATTACTATATTGGCACTTATTTCTCCAAATTAATGCATAGATCGTGGTTTCATACGTTGGGATTATGGAAACCCCGGTGGAATTTAGACAAGGCTTTCCTTAAAGGGTTATTATGTGGACAACATATTAACCCAGGCTAGGTTTGACCATGATGCATGTACAATTATAATCAAAGTAAGATTTCTATAGAAGTCTAGACTGGTACCCTCAAGCGGACGACTTGAGGGGGAAAGGCACAAAACCTTCGACCGCACCGCTGCTCGACTAGTTTTATCGCAAATAAGTCTTTCCAAATTCAAATAGGTTGATATAGGAAGAGATCAAACACTCATGAAGCGTTTCTATGGTATTAATTACGCGTGAGTGGAATATGATGTTGAGCATGATTTATGCGACAAAAAATAGCACGTTGTCACGTATTTGCACGATGGAAAAATGATAAATGAGGTATTTAACAATTGTAAAGGCAGTTAAGAAAGAAAACAAAGAGACAAGTCAGTTTCCACAATAAAGAGTAATAAAACAAGAAAAAGAAATAGTAAACAACTGAAGATAGGCAAATAAATCCACATAAAGTGGGGAGGGGAAGGGGTATGCAAGTATTGATGGAATAATAAAGTCATGCTTAAAGACTAATTCATAAAAATCAGGTTCTTTATGGTAAGAGTCTAGAAATATCCCCAGCAGAGTCGCCATGCTGTCACGCCCCCTTTTTCTCGCGAAATCGGGTTTCGACATTTCTGGGACAACTCCTTCTTTTTGGGATTGGGTAAGGTATTGGAAGAGTCACCACCTAACGGATTAAGGTGCATTAGGGCACCTAGAGAAATTAACTCATAAACCAGTTTGCATCACCACAGATCGGGTAAGGGCTCAAATTACCTCGGGGGAAGGTGTTAGGCACCCCTCGAGGTCCACAACGGTGGGTCCCGACTGAACTTAAATTAAGCAAATTATTCTAAAAGGGGAGGAAAACAATTTGGACAATACAAGTTACTATAAACGGGATTAAAGGGGGGGGGGGTTCCTAGGTTTTTTAGCCTATATGATCATTCCATGCAATATTTTGTAACTTCCCCAAGTTAGGGTGTTACTCATAGCATTAGCGCACGGGCTATCATCTCCTTTACTACCCAATTACTGTCTTTCAGTTGTTACCTAAGCATTTTAATAGCTTCTAACTCGCTCCTTATGCGTGCACTACCCGTCCCTTACCTATGGTCCTGGAGGTATTAGGACCTTTACTTAGAGTGGTTCTAGACTGACCTATATTACTTAAAAATAAAAAATCTAGGCGACAAACAAAATACAATTAGGACTTTCATGTAAGGAAACAAATAAGGGCTCACATTGACCTTCACACATAAGCAACAAATGCACGCAATTGAATTAGCAAACTTTGTTAATTTTAGAATTCTATAGGCAAGATATCTATATGAGCAGAAACAGAATGTAAAGAAACAGTTTTATTAAGACGAGCATCGAGACCTATTAACTTGCCTATGATTTTATCAAGCATGAATCTGGGCACTTCCAGGCAGCAAATTATCACAATTTTTAGGCCCAGAATCATTAGCAACCCTTATAGATTTGCCTAAGTGATAGCCAGAATTGGTCAAACTCATAACTGATTAACAGAACCCTATAGAAATGGTTTCTACGAGTTTATTATAGACCTATAACATGGTTTCTAAGTGAACTACTGGTTTTAACTCATAAAGACAAGTTTCTATTCCTTTTAAGTCCTATAGACATGCTTGATAAGTGAAGAATTGATTTAAACCCCCTAAAGGCATGGTTTCTAAGTTGAGACTGATCTTTTATTTCCTATAGACATGATTTCTAATTACTAACTTGATTTAAACCCCTATAGACATGATTCTAAGTTTGAAAACTAATTTCATCCTATAGGCATGATATCTATTAGTTTAAATCCTATAGACATGATTTCTAGATTTGAACTGATCTTCATTTCCTATGAGCATGGTATCTATTAATCGTATGTAGGCAGGAATTTAAGCAGATGGTCACTAATGCACGTTGAGTTAAAAATATGTGTGGATCCTAGGAACATGATTTCTAATGCAGAGTTAACGGAAAAACCTATAAATAGGATCTCTAATACGTAAGTGAAAAAGTACAAAACTAAAAAATCAAGAAGTTCCCATAGGTAGGATCTCTAAACAAGTAATAGCAATCACCTAACTTGATCAACATAATTAAACCTATAGGCAGGATTTCTACCCAAGTTTAACAAAAATAGAAGGAAAACCCCCAGCTTTCACTAATCAACCCCAAATATGTTATTACAGAAATTATTACAACCCAGAATGAATAAGTTACATAATAGTATCCATTACACTATAGGGAACCTTCATAGTCCCAATATAAACCTGGGAACCGGGACTTCCAACAGAACAACTTTGGAGTATAGTAATGATCCATCCATGGCACATTAAAAGTTAGGCTTCCAGTGTGTCAAAGTTCCCAAGGGCCTCAGGGACCTAGGTCAATGCTCACACCAGAACCACATTCAGAAGGTAACTCATAAAAGATTGAAAAACCAACCTTAGTGTGTGAGAGTTCAAAGGAGTCTCAAGGACCCTAGGCAGTGCTCACACTGGGAGTGGTGAAAACCTAAATGACTTAGTATATGAGTTTGGAAAACCATTGCATAAAGGGTAAAGGGAGGGGGATAGGTTTTAGAAATAGCTTAATTTTATGAAGCAAACAGATTCAGATTACAGGTTGCAAACAGAATTGCACCAAGAAAGAAACAGAATCCATGTTCAGCACATAGTTCAAGCACATTGGCATGTGATTAGGTTAAATATTAAAGCAGTCATGGCTTGAACACAGAGACAGAAACAGACTGGACTTATAACACATGATTACATGCTTACAGTACCTTATAAAGTTCAGAACAGGTTAATGAAACAAACTAAACATTACATTAACTTATGAGAGTATTCATGCTATTTGAAATAACTTAGTATTAAATTAACAGTATTACCAAATGAAATCATATAGTCATATAAAGGACAAAATCATGCTAGGAATTGAAACATGCAAGTCAAACAAAGCATAGATAATGAAATTGCAAAGGTTAGAGCATACCGGTTTAGAAGAGAGCAAGTAAATATACAGTAGCAGTTAAGTTCCAGAGTACTTTGGCCTTGGCTTTCAACCGACCAAACAATAACCACTAGTACAAAAATCAGAACAAGAGTGAACAAGGAGAGCATAAAGTTTGAAAGTTGTAAAGTTGTTTAGTGAAAAAGTTATTTCTCAAGGGGTTGTAAAGCATTTTTTTCTTTAAAATCAGAAAAAGAAAGGGGCTTTTATAGCACACAATTAAGAAAAATAATTAGGTAAGAAATCAGTCATACACAAATAAGGTATAAAATCAATTAACAATCAATTAAGGTCAACATGGATCAATCAACGGGACAGAATCGGGCAAGTTACTACTTAATTTAAGGAAAACATTATATAGAATCAATCAATAGTTAAGTACTAGGTTAAATAAGGTAGAGATAAGTCCAGAAATCAATTAGGATTCAGCTCCATGATCAAAGCATAAAAATCAGGACAGTAAAGGAGTTAAGGAAAGTAGTACGAGTAATAAATCACATAAATAAGGTAAGAACAGGTAAAATCTTAATAAGGAAATACTGGTACTAAAGGAAAGCTGATTTCAAAATTCATTTTAGGTAAGTAAAATCAATTAACACCTAATTGAAAGAGCTAAAGGTAAACGGGCAGAAACATTACAAAATAATCATAACCCTAAGAGATAGACAAATAGATTGAACTAATTAAATCAAGTAAAAATCAGTCGAACAATAAATAAGCAAACTAGAGATGAAACATTTAAACGTTAAAACATTTTCTTGCAAATATCCGTTAGAACCAAAACCCTAGTTTTAGGGTAAAAATCAATCATAAAATAATAAAAGTTGTATGAAACAGAAATATCAAAATTTTAAAGGGGAAATACCAAAACAAACACTAAATTGTTTCAGATCTAACAAGATATGAGCAGATTCATCCAGGAAATAGCCAAGTTCATAGGAAAAATAAACATAAGTGAACCAAATCTGGTTTGAACCAGATATTTGAGACCCTAAAATACGAAAGCTTCGTACTCACAAGTATCAGAGTGAACATAGATAAAATAGCCGAGATATGAGACTTTGAACCATATTTGGTCGAGTCTCTTGAGATTCACATCAAGTAACATAAGAATCGTATAACCGTTAAAGAGATAAAGCCAAATAAGGCAAGGGATCGAAGGAAAGTCCCATGAATCAAGTGGGAATGTGTGACGGCGGGGCTAGGGTTTGAAGGGGTGAAAGAGAAGAGTGGAGTAGAGGATCCAAAGGCGGCGGGTTAAAAAAATGAGGGTAGGGTTTTGACACGACCCAAATCCTCACTCAGGTCGGATGGAGCCCATCACCGCCGTCAGGCAAGCCCACCATTATTTACTAGTGATTTCAGGTAGTTTACTGAAACATTTTTCAACACTTGCTTAACTTAGTTTTGAGACATTAAGTAGAAGCAGATAACTTAAGAAAATTTTATGCAAAATAAATAATCATGAAGTCATAATTTACGATTACTTCCCAAAATAAAGTCTACTAACATGTGTGTGCCAGGAACTAGTGTCACAAGTCTACAGACATCTAGTAGAATAATATCAAAAGAATGAAAGTCTGTCCTACTGTCTGAGTAAGTATAGATAGAAATAACAAAAGAATAGCTCCATAGTGCTGCTAGAAATCTCCAAGAAGAGCAGCTCACCGTGAAGGCTCGACTAGCAAAACTCAGGAACGAGCTCCAGACTGGAACCCAGATGCACCTGCCTCAGAACCTGTACAATTAAGTACAGAGCGTAGCATGAGTACATAAACAATATGTACCCAGTAAGTATCCTGCCTAACCTCGAAGAAGTAGTGAAGAGAGGTAGACTTGACACTTAATTAGGTCCAAGTAGTGTATTTATGTGATAATTTAAAAGAGGACAAGTAAGCATGGATAGTAAGAAAAAAAATATCGAATCGTAATAAAATACAAATATGTAATGAAAAATAAATTTACAAGTTTTCAGTTTGATCCTCTAGGATAATTCAACGCTCAACAGTCATAAACAACATCAGGCAAATAGCATGCACATTGTGGAATAAGGACATCCGACTTAGGCCAACATAATAATAATAATTGTGCACTGCTGAAGGGTCGAACGACGCGAACCATATATGCATCTATCAATACCCTCCGTGGCGTACGGCCCGCTCCTATGAGAGTAGGGGAAAGAATCACTCCACTCGCGGTATATAAATTGCGAAGCGGTCGCATGCAAACACAACATCTTTCTTTCAATTCATTTCAAATAGCAATTCCTTTAAAACATCAAATTCTCGGTTTTCATAAAAACAAAGTTGCATACAATGAAATTAAAAAGCATATAACTCAATTTAATGGAATTCACAGGGCATGGTATGGGCCTAACTACCCGGACATAACAATAATAGTCACTACGCACGGGCTCTCGTCACCTCGCACATATGTAGTCCCCCACAATGATGACACATAATCGTTTAATTCACCTATGGGGAAAATTCCCTCTTACAAGGTTAGAAAGGAGACTTACCTCGTGTCAAGCCCACTTTCCGGGTCAAGAACGCGCCCGAAACTCCAAATTTGTCGCCCAAGGACTCGAAACTAGTCAAATATCGCATAAATAAATCCATCTATACTCAAAAGTATGAAATTCCCCTATTTAAATGATTATTTCAACATAAATTGCAAATTCCCGAAATATACCCCCGGGCCCACATGCTCGAATTCCGGAAATTTTCGGAGGAAATACTTACCCATTGTCACAACCCAAAATCCATAGGTCGTGATGGGGCCGGACACCACTGTCAGGCAAGCCAAATCCTTAATTAGTTGAAATACACTCATGTTTTAACATTTTCGAAACCGTTACCTTTTCTTGCATTTCATAATAAAATGAATAAATTTTCGTAAATTAAAATACGACAACGAATGGAATTCTATTATTTAAAATAAAACAGTGATCTAAAGATTTCACTTAAACAATTATCCCAATACATATCCCAGAACCCGGTGTCACAAGTACATGAGCAATTTCTAAGAATTTTACAAATACTACAAAGCTTGTCTGAAATACAATTTGGACAAGGGATTTAAAATGATAATAATACGGTAGGAGGGGGACTCTGTCAGCTGCAGAACGCCTCCGGATGATGCAGTCCGTCCAAGTCTCCAAATCAATCACTATGTTATGTAGGTACCTGTACAACAAAATGCACAACAAGTGTAGTATGATTACAAAAATAAAGTGTACTTAGTAAGTCGCCCGCCTAACCTCAGAGAGGTAGTGACGAGAGGTCAAATTAAACACTTACTAAAGGTCCATTTAAAATATTTAAGAGTGACACTAAGCATGATTTTATCTTCAATTTCGTTCACATTTAACACTTTATATCTTCGTCGTATTAATCATTAATCAACATGGCGATTTAGTCAAATAATAATGAATCAACGGAATGGACAACTTCTTCCAAATTGTTTTTAATAACTTTAAGTCTTTGTCATTTAAATCGACAAATTTAACATTTCAAGCCAATAATCAGGCAATAACATAGCAATTACGCAACAAATATCATGCGCAGGCAATGCCGAGGGTCGAACGGCGCAGACCAACGATAATAAACTGTGCACTGCCGAGGGGTCGACCAGCTCGAACCATAGATGCATCTATCTGCCCCGCTCGCGAATCGATCATGCGACACGGTTAACATAATACGGCTAGCCTGCGTGCAAATCATACATGCGACTCAGGTGCTCATATGAATACATACACAAATACAGGGTCTTCTTGCTCGCGAATCACTCAAGCGACTCAGGCACCCAAAGATATCCACAAATTAAACTCATACTTTTATCAAGAAAACCGTTTTTCTCAGGAAAGTGGTAAAATCTTTATTAAAAGAAATATGAAATATAGGTTTTGAAATCTTTGTTTTGAAACTCATTTGTCAAGTTTAATGTTATTCCTCGATACCACCTAATGTAGGTACACATATGTTCACAGTGGAAATAAATTCTCTTTATTTTATTGAAGTTTGAAAATATGAAATCTAGCTTTCTTTTAAACATTTAATTACGTTTTCGGTCATATTAGCTGTTCAATGATACAGACAGGGTTACAGGTATGCACATAAAGCATGCTAGTGGGTCCTAGGCTACCCGGACATGGTATAATAGTAGCTACGCACGAACTCTCATTACCTCGTGCGTACGTAGCCCTCGAAGATAGTAGCATGTAGTGAATTAAGTCACCTAGGGGGACGATTCCCCCTCACAAAGTTAGAAAGGAGACTTACCTCACTCCGAAATTTCGACATCGACTTCCAAGCTCTTCCGATGACTGCAACGGACACATAACGCTCCGAAACTACAACATAAATGACGAAGCAATGAAAATTCATCCTAATACTTACAACAAATTCAGATTATATACTTTCCCAACCCCGCTCAGTGAAATGACCAAAATGCCCTCGGGCCCACGTGCCCGGAATCCGAAATTTCTCGAAGGTACGCTTTACCCATAGCCTTACTAACTCAAATATATAAGTTAATCGAATATTCTTGCTCAATTCGTTGCTAAAATCCTCATTTTCCATATTCTAGGTTTTTCTTCAAACCCCCCCCCCCCCACCATTTCCTACCAATTTTCAAGCCTAATCCATGCATATAATCTTGTATTTAACCTTAGAAACAAGTAGAACAACTTAACTCTTGATGCTTAGTGGAATCCCCCTTGAAAAACTCTCCAAAATCGCTTATTCCAAATGAAAAATGAGAGAGAGATGTCTCAATTCCGATTTTAAAACATTCTGCCCAGGCACCTTTCCACACCTGCGGTCCAATAGCCGCTCCTGTGGCTCCGCATCTGCGAAAAATCCATCGCAGGTGCGGCTCTGACTCAGCCTAGCAAAAATTCCGCTCCTGCGATCCCTCTTTGTACCTGCGATACCGCAGGTGCGACCAAACTCCCGCACCTGCGGTCCCTCAGCTCCTTACACAAAATATCGCACCTGCGGTGCCCTTAGCCGCAACTGCGGCCAAATCATCGCAGTTGCACCAGAAGATAGCAGCTTCAGCCCTTTTTCCAGCTTCAACTTTGATCCGTTAACTACCCGGAATCCACCCGAGGCCCCCGGGAGCCCGTAAAATTATACCAACCTGTCCCAAAACATGACACGGACTTGCTCAATCCCTCAAATCACATAAAACAACGCCGAAACCACGAATCACACTCAAATCTGATTTTTTAAGAACTTAGAATTTCCAACTTCCACATTCGGTGCCGAAACCTATCAAATCATGTCCAATTGACCTCAAATTTTGTGCACAAGTCATATTCAACATTATGGACCTGCTCCAACTTCCGGAATCACATTCCGACCTCGATATCAAAACTTCCACTTCCAGCCGGATTTCCCAAAAACCTTCAAATTTCTATCTTTAGCCAAATCGCTCCAAAATGACTTACGGACATCCAAATTCACTTCCGATCACGCTCCCAATTCCAGAATCACCATATGGAGCTATTCCCAGACTTGGAATCCCAAACGAACATCAACCTCGCTGATATGCACTTCACCCCTAAATTCATGAAATCTTTTTAAAATGCTAACTTCCATAATATATGCCGAAACGCTCCCGGGTTATCCAAAACCCGATCCGGACATACACCCAAGTCCGAAATCATCATACAAACCTGCTGGAACCTTCAAATCCTGATTCGGAGATCGTTTACTCAAAATTTCAATCTTAGTTGATTTCTCCAACTTATGGCTTCTGAAATGAGAATTTCCTTTCCAAATCAATTCTAAACTTCCTGGAGCTACTCACAACTTCAAACCGATGAACGACGCGCTAGAGCTCAAAACGACCGGTCGGGTCGTTATATTCTCTCCCACTTAAACCGACATTCGTCCGCGAATGTGCTAAGAACTGCTCTGGAGTTACCTGAAATCACTGTTTAACATCTCGAGCACCTGCCCGTGCTACCACAACCCAGTCGAGCACAATAGCTTGATAAAATCTGGAGATTTCTTCTTTATCCATATAATAAGCTCAGAATTCATTTAAACACCTGAAATTTCTCTAGCCAGGCCTAGTTTCAATATATATAAGCACTGTATCAACTAGCACACGATATACCAGATCATAACTGCATACCCTTGCCGAATCGGCACCATGCACCACATAACTCATCGTCTGACCACAACGACGCTACCTAAACCTTATTAGCGAAGGTCCACAAATCTGATGCTCCTGATGCACCTCATAACAATTATACAGACATCCTGCTATAATGCTGTAGATACAACCACAACGGAGGGAATGAGCAGAAATTCACACTCAACTGCAGAGTTAACAAATCCTTGAATACCTCATCTTGACTAGAATCGTCACTTTCATTATGAACCTGAATGATGGTATTTATTCTTTAATATACACTTCACATAACCTCGTTACACTGATCCTTGATCTGATAATATCGTCTCACCCAGTACGAACTGCTCAAACAACAAGTCACCCCTAACATGGCTAACAGCCCCACATGATACCGCATCGCCCAATAGGCCATAAATCGAACATGATAATAAGGAATGACCCAGGACGAAACTACTCCGCTCACGCATCTACTATGAATTCTTACCAGAAAATGGGAAATAAATCACAAGAAAATAAATGCATATTAACCCTTCTCATCATCACACTGTTGTGGCATGCAACTCGATCCAAATAACATACTTGTGGCGACGTGCCACCCGATCCACACATAGAATTTACATAAGAAGATATATATACGGAGTTGGCTTGCTCACTATTACGAATTACTGAATATCGATCACAAGCACGCTAAGTGCCTAATACCATCCTGGGGAGACTGATAAAGCCATAGGCTACAAAACTCAAGCACAACTGAGGAACGATATATATATACTCTGGATCTCCAGAGTTGTCCTGCTCACATAACATCCCCCTACGCGGGACCTCAACACATGAGAAATTATCAAGCCGTTTCACAACTCGTACGTCACAATCACAATAACACATAAATTTGACGAAGACGGAACAACACCCGTTGTTCTAATATCTTTCCATGAAAAGTGCTCTACTGAAAGGAACATGCCTGGCTCACACGGAGCCCATAATCATATTTAAATCCATCCACAAACATCGAGCCACCTCGCTCGCACCAAACGTAGCTATTAGCTTTTACCTGGGTCTACATTAACTCACTTCTTCTCACAATACACGAGAACAACCATCATCACCGGGACTAACACCCCACAATCCATAATCAACTGAATCGAATGCCCTCCAAGCATAAATTCTCAATTAAGCAATATTACACTTCTTCATACTCGGTCCAAATATAAAATCCATCAAGTGACTACATGTCACACTTTATACAATCTTTTCACGGTCATGCTTCCACGACCTTCCACACAAGGCAACAAGTCTGCTCATCCATAACACCGACCACACTAAGGCCGCAAAACACATCAAGAACCCATGACCAGGGTACAAAGCCTCTCTCACCGAATATCAATCTCAGGTGACACTGAAATAACACCAACTTATACTGAACTTCCAAATCACCTTGCCTTGCTCTTCCGAGCTCATGACATCCTTATAAACATCGGACGAAAATCACGATTCTTACTCCCAGTTACATACTGCTTCCCGCACTTAACATACCAACATGAGGTAGCGCAAGAATTCCATCATAACTTTCAAACCACCAATAGGGTGAACACTTCGTCATATAGAAACTTTTTACTTAACTCAATTCAAGAGTACCATCTCATCACACGAGTGAATTCCCATTATCACTAGATTATGAAAATCCTTAAGTAGTAGTCTATACCACCATAATCCTTCCGGTATCCACCTACACACGAAAGGCCATATCACTCAAACTATCACACATAAAATCCGTTACAATGGCCGACAAGCCCCGCACACACTGGCATAAACCACATGCATAACTAAATCACATCAAAGGAACCAATCACTGCCGTAAATATGTCATTTCAACCATGGCTAATAAATCTATCTTCTTTTAATCATCATTAATTGCCTCAGGAACAATAAAACTTCCTTCAACCCATAGCAAACTCAACCCTCACTTATCTCGAGTGACCTTGATTCACGAGACCAAGCTGCCCAAATCCCGCAACCCGTCTCATAACCTTCTAATAATATTTTCTTCAATCTGGAGTCTATTTCTCTCACTCCTCCAATATTATCATGCATGTTGAAACATATCATAGAACATTCCAACCATCCTCCTCTTTCTCAGAAATTATTTTGCAAAAGCTCAATTCTCGATCATATTGCTGCCTGAAATCTTTAATTGCCGCATTCTTAACTTTGAACTCACTAGGACCGTTATTGAGAGTCACCCACTCTGACTGGCCCCGAATACAATCAACTCCAAGGCTCTCCTAGCACAGAACACCCTTTTTTTTGCCCATGCCTTAAGCATAAATTCTGAATCTTCCAAAGCCTAACCCTGATCCGTCAGGGACAACCTTTGCACATACTCATCAAATCCCACGCACAATTACCTTCTTACTCCTTTTTCCTTAGTTGAAATAACTCGCATACACGCCGAAAATCCTCAACCCCATGCGAAGACAATCCTACAACCCAACTGCAGATGGTGGGACTCCCCCTCTTAACCCGAGGCTACTCCTTGCACCACTCTAGACCCTACTGAGATCCTTCCTCCTCTAATAACACGATCTTGCTCAGCCAATTCGTCCAAATCCTCCAAATTCCCTTGCTATCACTCCTTAAACACTCAAATTCTCTATCATCATTCACACATTCTAACTCCTGTCGATTAGCCACTAGGACCCCTCACAGAACCTGCCAACCCTGCCATTGCTAACCTATCCCTAGAAGACAACCCACCTGTGGAAATCACCCGCGAACACCTCCCAATGACGCTGACATGCACGCTCTACGCGACTTCAATACCCCATCCTACGCCCTGCTTCATTTACCAATTTACTAATCCGTCTGCTCCTCATGAACATCCATTAATGCTTAACAAATATCTTCAAATTCCAAGCTGTGCTGCCGCTCCCCCACTTTGCAACTGCTCGACTTCCGCTTCTTACACCTAGCCCCTAGAAATGGAACCACCGCCTAGCCTCATTCCAGGAACATTCTTTGTAGCTCTCAACCCAGCAGATCACCATGACTTCAAGCTCCCCGAAGATTATCTTTCTCTAGCTGCCTTCATCGTCAACACTTATCCAGTACTGAACCACCGCACCTCACGATCTCTGCCAGCCGTTTCCTTCAATACTTATCCTCAACACTCTGACCCCACGCAACCGAAGAAACCATAGCACCGCCAAACCTAACACATTCCATTCAATCAATGACGACGATGACACGTCACAGGTGCGTATCCCATCTCGCTTGAAGACACCAAGTCTTACTACCTTATCAACCCCAACCGGACCATTCATAACCCAAATGCCATTCCTCTGCCGGCACAAAAGCACTGAAATCTCTAAATCACGCTCTGAGAAGACCTCCCTTCAAACCATTCATATTCCCCAACATACGGGAAAATGTTCTATCATCATATTGACACCGTGCGATAATCAATTGCAACCATCATCACTACCTGAGCACAACCTTAAGGCTCCCAGAAACACAGCTACTGAGTTGAAACAACATATTACCCTTTCACAAGGCCATAACAACAACCACGACCATTTACACATGGAAGCATCTCGAATTACATTTGTAGCACCATTTCCATTCCTCAAATTCCTGGTCCATAGCAAGCACTTTGTGACGCGTAGGATCGAGTAGGAATGAACATAAGCCTAAGCCTCAAAGGAATTAACTCGCACGATGAAGAATCAAGAAGGAAAGTACTCACAACAGCCCTATAACCTCTCGAAGATAAGTACAGACGTCTCCGTACCGATCCGCAAGAGCCTACTAGACTTGCTCATGACTCATGAGACCTACGGGAACCTAGCGCTCTGATACCATGTTGTCACGACCCAAAATCCATAGGTCGTGATGGCGCCGGACACCACTGTCATGCAAGCCAAACCTTAATTAGTTAAAATACTCTCATGCTTTAACATTTTCGAAACCGTTACCTTTTCTTGCATTTCATAATCAAATGAATAAATTTTCATAAATTAAAATACGACAACGAATGGAATTCTGTTATTTAAAATAAAATAGTGATCTAAAGATTTCACTTAAACAATTATCCCAATACATATCCTAGAACCCGGTGTCACAAGTACATGAGCAATTTCTAAGAATTTTACAAATACTACAAAGCTTTTCTAAAATACAATTAGGACAAGGGATTTAAAATGATAATAATACCATAGGAGGGGGACTCTGTCAGCTGCGGAATGCCTCCGGATGATGCAGCCCGTCCAAGTCTCCAAATCAATCACTATGCTATGTAGGTACCTGTGCAACAAAATGCACAACAAGTGTAGTATGAGTACAAAAATAAAGTATACTTAGTAATTCACCCGCCTAACCTCAGAGAGGTAGTGACGAGAGGTCAAATTAGACACTTACTAAAGGTCCATTTAAAATATTTAAGAGTGACACTACGCATGGGTTTATCATAGGCAGTTTATAAAACAGGATTTAAACATCCTTCAATTTCGTTCACATTTAACACTTCATATCTTCGTCGTATTAACAATTAATCAACATGGTGATTTAGTCAAACAATAATGAATCAACGGAAGGGACAACTTCTTCCAAAAATCGTTTTAATAACTTTAAGTCTTTGTCATTTAAATCGACAAATTTAACATTTCAAGCCAATAATCAGGCAAATATCATAGCAACTACGCAAAAAATATCATGCGCAGGCAATGCCGAGGGTCGAACGACGCGGACCAATGATAATAAACTGTGCATTGCCGAGGGGTCGATCGGCTCGAACCGTAGATGCATCTATCTGCCCCGCTAGCGAATCAATCATGTGACGCGATTAACATAATACGAAAGCCTGCTCGCGAATCATACATGCGACTCAGGTGCTCATATGAATACATACACAAATATAGGGTCTTCCTGCTCGCGAATCACTCAAGCTTCTCAGGCACCCAAAGTTACACATATCCACAAAATAAACTCATACTTTTATCAAGAAAACCGTTTTTCTCAGGAAAGTGGTAAAATCTTTATTAAAAGAAATATGAAATATAGGTTTTGAAATCATTGTTTTGAAACTCATTTGTCAAGTTTAATGGTATTCCTCGATACCACCTAGTCCAGGTACACATATATTCAAAGCGGAAACAAATTCTCTTTTTTTTTGAAGGTTGACAATATGAACTCTAGCTTTCTTTTAAACATTTAATTACATTTTCGGTCATATTAGCAGTTCAATGATACAGGCAGGGTTACATGTACGCACATAAAGCATGCTAGTGGGTTCTAGGCTACCCAGAAATGGCATAATAGTAGCTACGCACTGACTCCCGTCATCTCGTGCGTACGTAGCCCCCGAAGATAGTAACATGTAGTGAATTAAGTCACCTAGGGGGACGATTCCCCCTCACAAAGTTAGAAAGGAGACTTTTCTCGCTTCGAAATTCTGACACCGACTTCCAAGCTCTTCCGATGACTACAACAGATGCATAACGCTCCGAAACTACCACATAAATGACGAAGCACTGAAAATTCATCCTAATACTCACAACAAATTCAGATTATATACTTTCCCAACCTCGCTCAGTGAAATGACCAAAATGCCCTCGGTCCCACGTGACCGGAATCCGAAATTTCTCGAAGGTACGCTCTACCCATAGCCTTACTAACTCAAATATATAATTTAATTGAATATTCATGCTCAATTCGTGGCTAAAATCCACATTTTCCATATTCTAGGTTTTTCTTCAAACCCTCCCCCTCCCTTATTTCCTACCAATTTTCAAGCCTAATCCATGCATATAATCTTGTATTTAACATTAGAAACAAGTAGAACAACTTACCTCTTGATGCTTAGGGGAATCCCCCTTGAAAAGCTCACCAAAATCGCTTATCCCAAATGAAAAATGAGAGAGAAATGGCTCAATCCCGATTTTAAAACATTCTGCTCAGGCACCTTTCCGCACCTGCGGTCCAATAGCAGCTCCTGCGGCTCCGCACCTGCGGAAAATCCATTGCAGGTGCGGCTCTGACTCAGAGCCCAGCAAAAATCCCGCTCATGCGATCCCTCTTCGCACCTGCGATACCGCAGGTACGACAAACTCTCGCACCTGCGGTCCTTCAGCTCCAGACCCAAAATCTCGCACCTGCGATGCCCTTAGCCGCACCTGCGGCCAAATCATCACAGGTGCGATTGCACCAGATGACAGCAGCTTCAGCCCTTTTTCCAACTTCAACTTTGATCCGTTAACCACCCGGAATCCAGCCGCGGCCCCCGGGACCCCGTCCAATTATACCAACCTGTCCCAAAACATGACACGGACTTGCTCGAGCCCTCAAATCACATCAAACAACGCCAAAACCACGAATCACACTCAAATCTGATTCTATAAGAACTTAGAATTTCCAACTTCCACATCCGATGCCGAAACTTATCAAATCACGTCCGATTGACCTCAAATTTTACGCACAAGTCATATTCAACATTACGGACCCGCTCCAACTTCCGGAATCGCATTCCGACCTCGATATCAGAACTTCCACTTCCAGCCGGATTTCCCAAAAAACCTTCAAATTTCTATCTTTAGCCAAATGGCTCCAAAATGACCTACGGATATCCAAATCACTTCCGATCGCGCTCCCAATTCCAGAATCACCATACGGAGCTATTCCCAGATTTATAATTCCAAACGGACATCAACCTCACTGATATGAACTTCACCCCTAAATTCATGAAATCCTTCTAAAATGCTAACTTCCATAATATATGCCGAAATGCTCCCGGTTATCCAAAACCCGATACGAACATACACCCGAGTCCGAAATCATCATACGAACCTGCTGGAACCTTCAAATCTTGATTTGGAGATTGTTTACTCAAAATTCCAATCTTAGTTGATTTCTCCAACTTATGGCTTCTGAAATGACAATTTCCTTTCCAAATCAATTCTAAACTTCCTGGAATTCAATTCCGACCATGACCACGGGTCAAAATACCTGAAACGGAGCTACTCACGACTTCAAACCGCTGAACGACGCGCTAGAGCTCAAAACGACAGGTCGGGTTGTTACACCTATAGCCTAAGGATCAATATTATATAGTTTTTGTTTGATTTCTCAACAAATTTCTAGAAAATTTCCCATATTTGTCAAGAACCTAGGTTTTTACTCTAACCCATATTTTCAACTAATGGTAGTGTTAATCTACCTAACAATTCAAGTAATAAGCTAACTTCATAGTAGGAATCACTTACCTCACAGTAGCTAGGTTGAATACCCTCCTTGCATGCTCTCAAAATCGCCCAAGAAAGAAGAAAAAGTGTTCAAAAATGGTTAAGTCCGTGTTTAAAAGGAAGTGCACTGCCTACAGGCTTTTCGCACCAGCGGCTCGAGGACCGCACATGCGGTCTCGCATCTACTATGAAATTCTTGCACCTACAGATAAGGGGAAGGGGGCCTAGTTTCGCACCTGCGGTGGGAAGTCCGCACCTACGCCTCCGTTTTGGTGAAAGGGGCCAGCACCTGCGAAAATTGGCAACTCCCTCAGGAGTCGCACCTGCGAGACTGGGATTGCAGGAGCGGTCTCGTACTTGCGACTGGACCTCTGCAGGTGTGGTCGCACCAGACCTGGTGCACCAGTAGTCATTTTGGCTTGTTTTTGCCTCGTTCGATGCCCGAATGGCATCTGGGCCCACCCGAGACCCCGTCCAAATATACCAACAAGTCCTAAAAATCATAATACGGACTTGCTCGAGCCTTTGAAATTCCTGAAACAACGCTAAATCTAAAAATCACACCTCAAAACCTATTAGATCAAACTTAAGAACTTCAAGTTTCTGAATTCGCTTTCAGCATGCCGAACCATACCTATACTACTCGGAATGACACCAAATTTTGCGAGCAAGTATTAGATGATATAACAAAACTATTCCCGATCTCGAATTTCTGTTCGGACCTCGATAACACAAAAACACGTTCCAAACCTCAAGTTGAACTTAAGGACATTCTTATTTCACCCTTTGGCGCTGAAACGCTCTCGGGTCATCCAAAACCCGTTCCGCACGCCCTAATCTGAAATCATCATATGAACCTACTGGAATTTTCGAAACTCGATTCCGGGGTCGTTTACTGAAAATGTTGACTGAAGTCAAACTTGGCCATTAAGGCCAACCTTAAGGAACTAAATGTTCCTATACCACTCCAAACTCCTCCAAACCTCAAACCACTCGTCCCCGCAAATCATAAATCAGTAAAAGCAACTACGGAAAGTCTCATTTAGGGGAACGGTGTCCTAAAACACAATACGACCGATCAGGTCGTTCCAGGTTTGGGGGTTTGGTGTATTAAAAAAGGGGTTGAAGGTTTAGGGTCATTGATCTTAGAAGATCAATAGCCAGGATTGGATATTTTTTGGTGGGGTGGGTTAATCAAACGAGTATAGGTATGGGTAGTTAGGTTTGGGTATTGGGTTATGGGTTAGGATAATTGGGCTAGTTAGTATTGGGCTTGTCCGAAAAATTTAATAAAAAGGCTATATTTTAAATACCCACTTAAATTAATAAAATAATTAATAAAAGATAAAAATATTATTTGTATATGAAAATTATTTAAGATAATTACTCAATATTATAAAAATATAAAAATTCATTTTTCGTATAAATAAAGTAATTATGCACGCATGGGCTGTTAATGCAAAGTTATTACAATTATAATCTAAAGATGTAAATATAATTATGAATAAAATGATTAAAGCTTTATATAAATATAAATGATAAAAATTAAGTAATAAAATTATTATAAAATTATTTGTGATGCAATTAGTAATTATTTAGATAATAAAATGCTGGAATAAATTAATTAAAAATCCTTTAAAATTACAGAACATTATGAAAAAATATTGGTTTATGCTCATGCACTGAAAGTATATTATGTGTTTTTCAATTATATATGAAAAAATTGGGTATCAACAAAGGGTAATTGGTTAATTACCGGATAACGGGGGACATTACCTACTTACCTAATAAGTAGATAAAAATTAAATATCCCACCCTTACCCCACGTGGCAGCTAGCCACATTATCAAGAAATGACTAAGAGTCATTCCTTGATTAGGTGTCACAAGGATACAAATTCCTTTCATTTTCAAGACTTTGCATTGAAAGACTTGTGAAAGAACGCTAGCCATCCATATCTCCTTCAAACTTTCCATTCTCAAAGACACATTAAAGATCATATTTTATACTTTAATCAATGTGCCTTCTACAATTCCAACAAATTCTAGCGAGAATTTTAGAGTTTTAGCAACGGAGAATTTTGCGATTCTAAAGAAGTGCGGTGCAATATTCTCCAAGAATATTATACGGAGTTTTCCTTACTCCAGGTATGTCAAGGTCGTCCCTTCCTTCTTTTTGGAATGATCGATATGACACAAGCTAAACGAGCAAATGCATAACTTCCATCAATTACTCTATTCGTAGAAATGCTAGAGATGTGTTTATTCTTGTTATCCCATAAGTCTTATTATTCTATCGTTTGTTCATGGGTCTTAGAAAATACGTAAGTTGATAAAGTTTATTTCATGATATTAACCGAAGCAAAATGGTCTTATGACACCCCGAAAGATTTTATTGACATATTTATCATGCATTGCATTCATTTACACTGACCCATGACCAGATGGCGTTATATACGCCTATATATATAAATATATGTATATGGGATATGGGAAAAGGTTACGATGTTATATACGCACCACCACCTGATCAGTTGGTATATGTTGAAGATGTTGCCCACACTGGCCGAGATGATATGATGGGATGCTCTCAGAGGCTTGATGATATTACTTATGCATGACGCGACATTTATATGCACATGCACGACATTATATATGTTTCAGGATTTAAAAAGTTATTCAGATTTACTGATGGATTTCTCTATTCCTTGTTTCATCTATGTCTCTTATGTACTGATTTTCATGGCTTACATACTCAGTACATTATTCGTACTGATGCCCAATATTCGGGGCCTGTGTTTCATGCCCGCAGGTGCAACTAGGCAAGTTGACGGTCCCCCTTCTTAGGATCCTTGATTAGTGAGAGTTGGCATGCTCCACTTGATCTGGAGCTGCTTTTGATTGTGGTGTGATCTGCTTGTATTTATATATGGGTATGACGTGATTCAATCCCGTCTTTTGTACAGTTGTATTTCTAATAGAGGTCTGTAGACAGATGTGTACAGTTGGATAGTGTATGGCCTTGTCGGCTTTCAGTTTTGGGTATATAGTTGTCTATCGCGGCCTTGTCGGCTCGCCCACTGTAATCCGCACATATATGTATATATGTCATTTGAACAGGTTTTCCTCGTGTATGTTACTCTCATAATTCAAAAGATATTATTCATGTTTATATCTTAGTCGCATTCTTAAGGGTGTTCGACAGGTAGGACTCAGGCACTCGTCACAGCCCATCGGCTTGGGTCGTGACAAAAGTGGTATCAGAGTAGTTGTGTCCTAGGGTTGTCTACAGATCGTGTCTAGTAGAGTCTTGGTTATATGTGTGTTGTGCACCACACTTATAGACATGATGCTACAGGACATATAGGATGTTATCCTCTCTTCTTGTCTTAGATCGTGCAGTATAAGAATTCATGTTCCTAACGATATGTTATATTAGCGATGCCTCCAAAGACTACAACAATCCAAAAGGGAAATTCCATGGCTGGTGAGACTACTAGTCGAGCGCCACGAGTTACCAGGACTCGGGGAGAGTCTCATAGTGAGATTCCATCTCAGACTTCACATACCCCGCCCTTTCTAGAAGAGTTCCGAGGGGCACCAGCTCCAGCGCCCGCCCTTGTAAGTCCAGCTCCTCAGCCGAATACACCAGGTCAGGAGATGAGAGATGCTATTTAGCTATTAACCCGATTGGTAGCCGCACATGCTTGGTGTCAGGAAATAGGTATTGGTCATGCAGATAGGTTCGTCAATGTGAGGGTTCATGACTTCATTAATTTATACCCTCCGTTATTCAAAGGGGTAGATCCAAACAAGGACCCTCATGCATTTATTGATAGTGTGCAGAGGACGTTAAGGGAAATTTAGGCCACTGCGACTGAGTCAGTTGAGCTATCTTCCTATAGACTCCGAGATGTTGTAGTTAATTGGTACGAATCTTAGGAATTGTCCAGAATTGAGGATTCCCTTCCAGCAGTATGGCAGGAGTTTACAAAAGCTTTTCTTCGTCATTATCTGCCACTAGGGCTTAGACGGGCCAGAGTTGATAGGTTCTTGACCCTTTAGTAGGGTAACATGAGTGTTCGGGAGTACAGTCTTCAGTTTGATTCATTGGCTAGGTATTCTCCCACTATTGTATCTAAGATGGAGGATCAGGTGCACCGGTTCATGATGGGATTAGAGCCTCACTTTCTTAACGATTTTATGTCGGTCTCACTTCAGCCAGACATGGATATTTCTTGTATTCACGCATACGCTCAGGGTGTAGAGGAGCGTAAGCAGAAACAGAGGGCCGATCGTGAGCATGATAGGGCCCAGAATAAGAGAATGAGGTCTTCGGGTCCTTCTGGTGGGCTTCAAGGTTGTCAAAGGCAACAGTACCCGAGGTATCCAGCCCATCCATCGGCTAGCGCGCCCCCTCAGTTTGGCGGTAAGAGATTTGATCGTTCCACATATTCAGGGTCTGGTCAGAATTTTAGGGCCTCAGTTTCTCAGTGTAGGGGTGAGTCAAGTAAGATGAGGTCGCCCTTGCCACGATGTGCTCAATATGGTAATCAGTATACCGGGCAGTGCCGTGTGTGATTAGGTGTTTGTTATACTTGTGGTTACTCGGACCACGCTATGAGGGATTGTCCGATGAGAGGTGATGCAAGCATAGATCAGCCAGCTAGATCTTTAGTTGGTTCTTCATCATCAGTACCCCCTTCTGTTCAAGGTCCACAAGTACCAATGAGTCGTGGTAGAGGAAGAGGCGGAGCATCTAGCTCGAGCAGTCCTCATAACTGCATTTATTCATTGGCAGGAAGGCAAGACCAAGAGTCATCGCCTGATGTTGTTATAGGTATATTATCAGTCTCCTCATATGATGTATATGCACTGATTGGCCCAAGTTCCACCTTATCATACGTTACTCCGTTGGTTTCTAGTAAGTTTGGAATAAAACCTGAATTGGTTAAACCTTTTGAGGTGTCTACACCTGTTGGGGACTCAGTGATAGCTAAGCGAGTATATAGGGGTTGTATAATAGTAGTTCATAGTTGATCTGCCGTAGCGGACCTAATAGAGTTAGATATGATAGAATTTGATGTTATAATGGGTATGGATTGGTTAGCTTTTTGTCATGCCAACATTGAATATAGATCGAAGACAGTCCAATTTCAATTTCCAGGGGAGCCTGTTTTGGAATGGAGAGGTAACACGGCGTCGCCGAGAGGAAGATTTATTTCCTATCTCAAGGCAAGGAAGATGAGCAGAAAGGCTGTATTTATCACTTAGTTCGGGTTCAGGATGTGGAAGCAGAGTCACCAACCATTCAGCCCATCCCTGTAGTTAATGAGTTTCCTGATTTTTTTCCTAATGAAGTTCTAGGTCTTCTGCCAGAGCGAGAAATTGAGTTTGCTATTGACCTACTACAAGATGCTCATCCAATATCCATTCCTCCCTAGAGAATGGCCCCACAGAGCTGAAAGAGTTAAAGGAACAACTAAAGGACTTGCTTGAAAAAGGCTTTATCATGCCTAGTACATCACTGTGAGGGGCACCTGTGTTATTTGTGAGGAATAAAGATGGTTCCTTACGGATGTGTATTGATTATAGACAGTTAAATAAGGTGACGATCAAGAATAAGTACCCGCTCTCGAGGATTGACGATTTATTTGATCAATTGCAAGGTGCCAAGTGTTTTTCAAAAATAGACTTGCGGTTCAGGTACCATCAGGTAAGGGTTAAGTAGGAAGATATTCTGAAGACAACATTCAGGACCAGATATGGGCACTTTGAGTTTCGTGTTATGTCGTTTGGTTTGACCAATGCCCCAACAATATTCATGGATTTGATGAACCGTGTGTTCAGGCCCTTTTTAGATCTGTTCGTCTATTGTATTTATCAACAAAATATTGGTGTATTCTCGTTGAGAGGCTGAACTTGCAGATCATCTGCGTACTACGCTCAAAGTTCTAAAAAAAGGGAAGTTGTATGAAAAATTCTCTAAATGTGAATTCTGGTTGAACTCTGTAGCTTTCCTTGGGCTTATCATTTAGGGTGAAGGCATTCGGGTGGATACACAAAAGATTGAGGCAATAAAGACTTGGCCTAGACCCACAACACCGACGGAGGTTCGTAGCTTTCTCGGTTTGGCATATTATTATAGGAGATTTGTAGAGGGATTTTCTTCCCTTTCAGCACCTTTGACAAAGTTGACTCAGAAGGGAGAAAAGTTTCAATGGACTGATACTTGCGAACAGAGTTCCCAAGCATTAAAGGACAGATTAACTTCACCATCAGTTCTAACGCTCCTAGAAGGGACCGATAGTTATGTGATCTATTGTGATGATTCAGGCGTTGTATTGGGCTGTGTGCTGATCAGCATGGTAAGGTTGTAGCTTATGCTTCTAGACAACTAAGAAAGCACGAGAAGAACTACCCGACCCACGATTTAGAGTTAGCCGTGGTGATTCATGCGCTAAATATGTGGAAGCACTACTTGTATTATGTTCATGTTGATACTATACGGATCATAAGAGCCTCAGTATATCTTCAAGCAAAAGGAATTAAATTTACGTAAAAGGAGAGGGTTGGAGCTGCTTAAAAACTATGACGTTGATATTTTATACCATCCAGGGAAGGCGAACGTGGTAGCTGACGCCCTCAGCCATAGATCGATGGGTAGTCTATCATATTTACAGCCGAAAAAGAGGGGAATAGCCCATGAGGTTCATCAGCTAGCTAGTCTTGGAGTTCATTTACTGGACTCAGGTGATATTGAAATTACTATTCAGGATACGACAACATCCCTTTAGTAACGGAAGTAAAGGAACGCCAATAAGAGGATCTTGTGTTAGTTCATTATAGGGATACCACCCCTAAGAAGGAGAAGACACCGTTTGAAATTGCAGAAGATGGGGTCCTTAGATATCGAGACGATTATGTGTCACTAATGTTGCAGAGCTGCATCAGCAGGTTATGGGAGAAACTCACTATTCTCGTTATTCTATCCATCCAGGAGCGACAAAGATGTATCATGATATCAGGGAAGTATATTGGTGGGACGAAATGAAAAAATATATAGTGGAGTTTGCTGCTCAGTGTCCTAACTGTTACCAAGTTAAGATGGAGCATCAGAAACCCGGTGGATTATTGCAAGCTATGGAGATTCCGACTTCGAAATGGGAAGTAATCAATATGGATTTCATCGTAGGCTTACCTCGTACCCAGCGTAAGTTCGATTCAATATGGGTGATTGTTGATAGGCTTACAAAGTTATCCCATATTATGCCCGTTAGAACTACATATTCCTCAGAGGACTATGCAAGGCTTTATATTAAGGAGATAGTATGACTGCATGGTGTCCTGTATCTATTATCTCGGATAGAGGAGCTCGATTTACAGCTAACTTCTGGAGGTCCTTCCAAAAAGTATTGAGAACTCAAGTAAGTCTTAGTACAACATTTCATCCCCAGACAGACAGACAGGCTGAGGGTGTTATTCAGACACTGGAGGATATGTTATGAGCTTGTTTGGTAGACTTCAAAGGAAGCTGGGATGATCATCTGCCGCTTATTGAGTTCATATATAATAATATCTACCATTATACGAAGCTTTTTACGGATGGAAGTGTAGGTCGCCTATGGGATGGTTCGATGTTGGGGAAGCTACGTTAGTAGGACGAGAATTGGTACAACAGGCAATCAAGAAAATTAAGCTTATACATGAAAGGCTATTAGCAGCTCAAAGCCGTCAAAAGTCTTATGCGGATAATCGACAGCGAGACTTGGAATTTCAGGTTGACGCTTGGGTATTCCTAAAGGTATCACCGATGAAAGGCATTATGAGGTTCGGAAAAGGGAAAAACTTATCCCTCGGTACATTGGACCATATAGGATCATACGCAAGGTAGGCCAGGTAGCATATGAGTTGGACTTGCCTTCGGACTTGGAATCTGTACATCCAGTCTTTCATGTGTCTATGCTCCATAAATTTATCGGAGATCCTTCCAAAATTGTATCAGTCGACGACGTTCAGATCACGGAGCAGCTATCATATAAAGAATCTCCCATTACTATACTAGACAGACAGGTTCGAAGATTGAGAACTGAAGACGTAGCTTCGGTGAAAGTACTTTAGAGAAACAACAATGTGGAAGAAATGACTTGGGAGACCGAAGAAGACATGAAGTCTAGATATCCTTACTTATTTCCGCCTCCAGATAAAGGTCCAACTGGGACATCACAACCATAAGGTACGCGTATGAGTTCTTGTCTTAGTTATTGTCATTGGTCGTGTGAGGCCATTGTCGTTATTGATGATTGTGGTCCTATGTGGCGTTGAATTATTGAGTTTACACAGGAAGAGTTGGTAGTAGTACTGTTACAAAATTGACTCTACCAAAGTTATATAGATCTTGGGGAGTTGAACATTCGAGGACGAATTCTTCTAAAGGGGAAAGATGGTACATCTCACGTTTTCGTACGTTAAAAGTTTCATCTTCAGTTAATCGACGAAGACTCGGGGATGAGATTATCTTGAGGTTAACGTATTTACATTATTTGTAACAAGCGATAAGTAAGTGTCATGAAGGATAAAAGGGTACATGAATTAAGGAAAACGAGTTTTGTTGAAAGTGGCCAATTTGGGATAAAATACGGGTCGAGCGATAATAGCCGATAATTATGAACTAGTACCATATAACCACGATAGTATAATGTATAAAGTATATTAAAAAAGAGTAGTAATTTTAGGTAATTTAAGATAATTCTTAGTTATGCGGGTAATTGGTTAATTACCGGATAACGGAACGTTACCTAATAACCGGATAAAAATTAAATATCCCACCCCCACCCCACGTGGAAGCTAGCCACATTATCAAGAAATGACTAAGAGTCATTCCTTGATTAGGTGTCACAAGGATACAAATTCCTTTCATTTTCAAGACTTTAGATATCAAAGTCTTTCAAATTCCTTTCATTTTCAAGACTTTGCATTCAAAGACTTGTGAAAGAACGTTAGCCATCCATAACACCTTCAAACTTACATTAAAGACCAGATTTTGTACTTTAATCAACGTGACTTCTACAATTGCAACAAATTCCAGCGAGATTTTAGAGTTTTAGCAACGCAGAAGTTTTCGGTTCTAAAAAAGTACGGTACAATATTCTTCAAGAATATTATACAGAATTTTTCTTACTCCAGGTATGTCAAGGTCATCCCTTCCTTCTTTTTGGAATGATCGATATGACACAAGCGAAACGAGCAAATGCACAACTTCCATAAATTACTCTATTTGTAGAAATGCTAGAGATGTGTATATTCTTATTCTCCCATAAGTCTTATTATTCTATCGTCGGTTCACGGGTCTCAGAAAATACATAAATTGATGAACTCTATTTCATGATATTAACCGAAGCAAAATGGTCTTATGACACTCCGAAATATTTTATTGACATATTTATCATGTATTTCCTTCATTTACATTGACCCATGACCCGATGACGTTATATACGTGTATATATGTAAATATATGTATGTGGGATATGGGAAAAGGTTACGACGTTATATACGCACCTCCACCTGATCAGTTGGTATATGTTGATGATGTTGCCCACAGTGGCCGAGAAGATATGATGGAATGCCCCCAGAGGCTTGATGATATTAGGTACACCTATGCCTATGCATGAAATGACATTTATATGCACATGCATGACATTATAAATGTTTAGGATTTAAAAAGTTATTCAGATTTAAATATGGATTTGTCTATTCTATGTTTCATCTATGTCTCTTATGTACTGATTTTCATGCCTTACATACCCAATACATTATTCGTACTGATGTCCTATTTCTCAGGGCCTGCGTTTCATGCCCGCAGGTGCAGGTAGGCAAGTCGACGTTCCCCCTTCTTAGGATCCTTGATCAGCAAGAGTTGGCGTGCTCTAGTTGATCCGGAGCTGCTTTTGATTGTGGTACGATATGCTTGTATATATATATGGGTATGACATGGCTCAGTCCTGTTTTTGTACTGTTGTATTTGTAATAGAGGTCTGTAGACAGATGTGTACAGTTGGATAGTGTGTGGCCTTGTCGGCTTTCAATTTTGGGTATATAGTTGTCTATCGCGGCCTTGTCGGCTCGCCCACTATAATCCGCACGTATTTGTATATATGTCATTTGGACAGGTTTTCCTCGTGCATGTTACTCTCGTAATTCAGCAGATATTATTCATGTTTATATCTTAGTCGCATGTTTAAAGGTGTTCGACAGGTAGGACTCGGGCACTTGTCACGACCCATCGGTTTGGGTCGTGACACATTCATCATTATTTTGGGTTCTTCTATTAAATCTGGTTTGTACACCCCATGTAAGTATCTAGAGCACAGAGTTAAACACTCTTCAAACAAATATGCCTCAACAATAGATCCCTCTGGATGATTTTTGTTGCTAATATATGATTTTAATGTGCACATATACCTCCTAATCTTACCTCGTTTTTCAAATGAATAGGCAAATGAATCATTATATCAAAAGAAGTTGGAGGAAAAATTTGCTCAAACTGGTTCAATGTTTCTCTAGTCTCTATCCCAAACAATCTAGCTCTTCTAGTGTGATAACTTTTTGACAAAGACGGCGGAAGAATGAACTTAGACGAATCAAAGGAATAGCTACATGGTTAGGAAGTATGCTTTTTATTGGTATTGGCAACAAATAATGTAACATAAAATGAGCATCATGGGTATTATAACCAGATCATTTTCTTTCGTCTAGTTTCACACACTTAGATATGTTGGAAGAACTACCATTAGGTAGCTTTGTTCTCTTTAGAACACCACAAAAAAGTGATTTCTCTCCATTAGCCATTGAGAAGCACACTTTTGCATATTTTACTCTCTTTCCATTCTTGGTATCTTTTAGTTGAAGTTTCTTTCTAATGCTCGTGTCTTTTAGATCATAACGAGTATTTGCATGATCTTTTGTCTTGCCAGCAATATCTAGAAGAGTTCCAGTTATGTCATAACTATACTTTTCTCTATGTGCATTACGTCAAGATTGTGACGTACAGAATTTTGCCGCCAATAAGGTAACTCGAAAAAGATTGACTTCTTTTTTCATGGGCCATCATTTGTTCTCTTCCGCTTCTTCCCAAACATATTGTTAACATTTTATAAGTTATTAAGCACATAAGTTCCATTTAATAAAGGCGGGGGAGGCCTAAATTCTATCTTCCCATTGAAAGACCTTTTGTTAGATCTCCATGGATGATCCATGGGTAGAAAAACACGATGGTCCATATAACACATTTTTTGACTATGTTTAGGATATCGAGAATTAGTTCCATAATTACAACAAGGACACATCAACTTTCCTTTAGTACTCCAACCATATAACATAGCATATGCAGGGAAGTCATTGATTGTCCACAAAAGAGTTGCTCGCATTTGGAATGTTTGATTTTTTAAAGTATCATATGTTTCCACCCCGGACTCCCACAACACATTCATCTCTTCTATCAATGGTTGTAAATAAATATCAATGTCATTGCCAGGTGATCGTGGCCCAGGTATAAGCAAAGAAATCATACAGTATTCTGGCTTCATACACATCCAAGGAGGCAAATTATACACCATTAAAATAACTGGCCATGTGCTATGAGATATGCTCATGGTACGAAATGGATTGAACCCATCACTTGCCAAGCCAAGTCTCAAATTGCGAGAATCTCTTGCAAAATATGGATGAAAGTTATCAAAGTCTTTCCATGCTTGGCCATTAGCAGGATGACGTAACTTTATCTTTAGAACGCTCCTCCTTATGCCACCTCATCTATTCGTTGTCTTTGAGCACATAAATAGCCTTTTGAGTCTAGAAATTAATGGAAAGTGTCTCAAAAGTTTTTCTAGAACACGATGAGCTTTTTTAGAAGGCTCAATCTCGCTATTTATTTTAGGATATTTAATATATCTGGAAGCTCCACAAACATGACAATATTCGTCAGCCTTATGTTCATTCCTATATAGCATGCTATCATTGGGACATGCATCGATTTTTTCTTAATCAAGACCGAGATCTTTTACCATAGACTTGGCATTATTGTACGATAAAGGAATGTTCAACTGGGGCATCGCCTCTTTCAATAACTCTAAAAGAGAAGTGAATGACGCATTTCTCCATCCATGTAGACACTTCAACAAATATAGACGGATTGTGAATGATAATCTAGAGAATATTTTACAACCATGATATAGTTCTTGGCTTGCCTCATCGACTAAGTTATAGAATTTATTGGCATCTTTATCTGGACCTTCATAAAGTCCTTCAGCTTGTGCAACATCTCTAAATTGATCATGCAGTAACCCATTAATATCATCATACGAGTTAACTTCATCATCCATGTCACCATCAACGTTCATTGGAATTTCCCATTCCCCATGATTAATCCATCTTGTATAACCTTGAACAAATCCGTAGCATATTAGATAATCATACACTACATTCCTTCGAGTCCAACAAATATTGCAACTCATTGCACATGGACATTGAATTTCCTCGCCTTGAGGATCACCACAAGAGTAAGAAAATTCTAAGAAAGATTGAACATCATGAATATACCCTTTGCTATACGTTGGTAAATCCATCCAATCCTTGGACGAAATATTTGAAATCCTAAGAATCAGACATTGAAATTAGAACTTCAAATATATAATGATTTAATTATTATTTTTACTTTACAAATAAATACAAGAAGTCATGAATAAGTTTTCAAAATCATGTATTTCTTACCTAGTCATGACACTTATGCTAAGCTAAGCCCAAATTCAAGTACAGATCTTCCTGAGCGTTGGCTTATGTTCTTGGAGAAAAGAAGTAAAATTAATAGGATCCCCACAACAAAAAGATAAAAGAATAAAATATTCTCTTAGTAGGGAGTTTCAACTAAATACATACTTATTAGTGCAAAACTCACATGTTAAATTGACTTCTTCGACGAATCAAGATCATGAAAATCCATGTGAGAATAAGAATAATGAAACCAAAAGAAAAAAGTAAAAGAAAATGCAAAAAGAGCAAACAGTAGGTTCAAATTCTAATTAAGCAATATCCATTTTGCAGAAAGTGAGCAAACAATAGTGTCAAATTCCTATTTACTAACATTCTTGTTTACGGCTTCAACAAAATGTCAAATATTTAACTACGGATTTGATTGTGTACAACTCTGATGGTAAATCATGCACTAACTCCACCATCAGTTATCAGTAGTACTTGGCAGCTAATTTTAATTCATATAACCATGTAGAGCTAGTTGTATAAAGAAGAGCTACTAGCATATAATATCAACTGTCATGACCCAGAATACATTAACGGTTGTGATGGCACCGGACCCCACTGTCAGGAAAGCCAACACCAAGAAGTTACTTAAATTCTCATTTTTAGTAGTTTTGAAATCATTTCTTTTCATTACATTAAATAACAATTAATGAACTTTATTGAGTAAACAAAATGTCTTTAACAAATTCAAACAATGAATAAATCCTATAGTCATTCCAGAACTCGGTGTCACAAGTGCATGAGCAATTTATAGGAATTTAAAATGTGATACAATAATCTGTCCGGAATACAATTGGAAAGTGGAGAAAATACAATACAATACTCTGAAGGAGACTCTGCTGGCTGCAGTCATCTCGAGAGGTGCAACTCACCTAAGTCTCCGTATCACCCATGTCACTGCGCCAAACTGGGCCACTAGACACTTGTCTGTGCAACAAAATGCACGACAAGTGTAGTATGAGTACAAAAATAACGTGTACCCAGTAAGTATTCCGCCTAACCTCGAAGAGGTTGTGACGAGAGGTCGACTTTGACGCTTACTAGTGGTCCAAATATTGAAGTACCAAAGTGTGCACAAGTATGAATTTTATAAGGTAATTTCAAACTCGATAAATACTTTAATAAGAAGAGATTTTCCAAAAGTTCATATTTCATCATTTAACAATTCATCTCAGGCCAAGGAAGAAATATCATTACTCATAAATTTGCAAGGCAGCAATACAAGCATGCGCAGATCATGCCGAGGACATACGGCCCGATCCAACAAAATAATAAAATTTGCACCGTCGAAGGGTCGAACGACGCGAACCATAGATGCATCTATTAAACTGCAAAGGCGAACGGCCCGCTCCCATGAGAGTAGTGGAAAGGATCATCCCGCTCACGAAATATAATTGCGAAGCAGTTACATATAAATAAAGAGTTACCCCGCTTGCAAATCATACATGCGACGCAGGTATCCATAGATACACACATTCAACAGTCAATCAAGACTTCTTCATGAAAACAATTATGCAGGAAATTTACAATTTTCTCCTTTAACTGTTAATAAAATAATATTTACTTTTTTTTAAAATTCATTTTTCAAGTTTGATATGATTTAAACATTTTAAATTGACAATAAAGTTACAAGTACGGCAAGTAAGTATGATTTTGGATTCTAGACTACCTGGACTTAAGCATTATAGTAGCTACGCCAGACTCTCGTCACCTTGTGCATACGTATCCCCCCACAACAGTAGTACATAATCAATTATTTCACCTATGGTGACGAATTTCCTCTTACAAGGTTAGAAGGGAGACTTACCTCGCTCCGAAGTTCCATAACCGGCTCCCAAGCCCTTTCGACAACTCAAATCGATGCACAACGCTCCAAAAGTAGTCAAAAATCATGCAAACCCATAAATCTATGCTCAATTACTAATAACAATTCAATTCCTAACCCCAATCATAAAGTCAATAAAATCACCCTCGGGCCCACGTGCCCGGATTCCAAAATTTTTTGAAGAAAACTTTACCTATAACATTACGAACTCAAATATATATTTTATTATCAATTCCATGTCCAAATTCGTGGTCAAAATCAAAAATACCAAATTCTAGGTCTTCAACCATAAACCCACAATTTATACTAATTTCCATGTTCAAACCCATATGAAATCATGTATTTAACCTAATACTTGCGGGAATTACTTACTTCATAGAAGATGATGAAATCCCCTCTCTTCAAAGGCTCCAAATCGCCCAACCAAAGTGAGAAATGAGTGAAAAATGGCCAAATCTCGTCTTAAAATAACACACTGCCCAGCAATTCTTCGCACCTACGGTCACTTGACCGCTTCTGCGCTTCCGTAGGTGTGGTCCACACTACCACTTCTGCGGTCTCTCGCCAGGCCCCCCACCTCCACGCACGCAAGTGCGATCCTGCTTTTGCGGATCTCAACCGCATCTGCGGTCCATGCCTCCCCAGAAAAATTCCGCATCTGCGAGCCCTTTCCCGCTCTTGTGGAGCTCGCACCTGTGGCCCTCTTAATGCAGGTGCGACAACACCAGATGCTCAGCTGCAGCAGCCCTTCCTCGGACTCTATTTTCGACCCGTTAACCACTCGAAATCCACCCGAGGCCTCCGGGACCTCATCCAGTTACACCGGCCAGTTCCAAAACATACTGCGGACCTGCTCGAGGCCTCAAATCACATCAAACAATGCCAAACCATGAATCACACTAACATTCAATCTTAATAAACTTTAGGAGTTCCAACTTCGACATTCGATGACGAAACCTATCAAATCACGTTCAATTGACCTGAAATTTTGCACCCAAGTCACATTTAACATTACGGACCTACTCCAACTTCCGAAATCAGAATCCAACCCCCATATCAAAAGTCCACTTCCGGTCCAACTCCTTGAAAACCTTCGAATTTCTAACTTTTAGCCAAATGACCTACGGACCTCCGAATCCACTTCCAATCGCGCTCCCAATACCAGAATCACCATACGGAGCTCTTCCCATACTCGGAATCCCAAACGGACATCAATAACACCTAAATGCACTTTAACCCAAATTTATGAATTTTCTCCCAAAATGCTAACTTCCACAATAGACGCTGAAACAATCCCGGGTCATCCAAAACCCGATTCGAACATATAGTCCAATCCAAAATCATCATATGAACCTGCTGGAACCTTCAAACCTCGATTCCGAGGTCGTTTACTCAAAGATCGAACCTTAGTCGATTCTTTCAACTTAAAGCTTCCGAAATGAGAATTCTCTTTACAAATCACCTCAAAAACTCCCGAAATTCAGATTTCGACCATGCAAACAAGTTATAATACCTGAAGTGAAGCTACTTATGGCCTCAAACTGCTGAACGATGCGCTAAAGCCCAAAATGACCGGTCGAGTCGTTACATCAACTAAAATCATGTTGTACAAAGAACTACTACTTGCATAATGTATCAATATTTAATTAAAATTGATTTCGACTATTGGAGGTGGATTCTAGTGATTAATTCAGTAAACCCATAAATTTGCTGTTTTTGGCTTAAACTATATATACACGTTGTCGTATCTCACAACATATTTTAGGTTATAGTTTCTTAAAAACGAGGATGAAAAGTTATAGGCCTAATTTCCTCCTTTGCTATATCTTCATCTACAAATCTTCCATATTCTTCAAACAAGTCCTTCTACTCTTCCATAATATATTTAATCTCCATCCACAATATCATGTATTCTTCCATAATATTTTTAATTAGGAGAATTTCTATGTTTTTAGCCTTTGGACAACAGAAAAATACATGAAAAAAAGATATTAAAAGAGCTAAAACCTGGTAACTTTAAACAAAAAATCAACTACATAACTATACAGAATTTGAAAAGATGTGCAAAATTAAAAATTTAAAATTACAGAATACCCAAATTTATAATTTTATAAAATCAATAACATAGAAAGTATTGAAGGCAAAGGCAGAACTACAAAGAATATACCCTTCATATGATAATCCCGATAACTTGGTAAAACCAAATTAACAAGTAAATATGAATGAAAAAATTAAACAAAATACAAGATCATAACTTCAAATAAAGAATAAAATGCATAATTTCACCAAAAGGTCCAGAATTTTACAAATATAATGTTGCAATCACATATAATAAAAAATAATAACTACCCAAATAAACAATGATAGCATTTTCTGAGATGGGTATGGTATGATGCCTATAATACAAATATTTACAAAAGTTAAAAACTTACAATTGTAAAAGCAACTGAAAGGGTGAAGCGGGCAACCGTAAAATTAATGGGTGAAAGAATGGAGATAGTAGAAGCAGTGCGATATAGATGCCAAAGAGATGTGAAAATTTCTACCACTTTTTCCTATAGGGTTTTCTAGAACAAAACGGTAGAGATGTGGAAATTGATTCCACTTTTTCCTATAGGGTTTCCTTACGGTCTTTGGCCTTATGAGAATTGGGGGAAAATATTTTATTAAGTGCAATTTTGGTGGGAAATTTTTGGGGAAATATTTTGTAAGAAATATTTAGGGTGCGCTTGTAAAGTGTTGCATTTAATTGATAATATAACAACTCTTTAAGAATATAGCAATACACCTAAGAAGCGTGGGAAAATTTTTTATATTTAGGTAACACTTAAAAAATTATTGTCTTTATATTTAAAAGGCACGCTTTACAAGTGTTACCTTAAAATCCGTGGCCGAAAACTATACTCAAAGGCCACACCTAAAATATGTTCCTACAGGTACTTTTGGCGACACTTTTTAAGCGTTGCCTAAATTAGTGTGGTTGTAGGCATAAAATGTTGTAGTGGAAAGGATCAAAAATTTACAACCAACAGTGAAAATAATAGAAGCACAAATGGCAACAGAAAATGACCAGGTAATAAGGCAACAACATAGTTAGAATACAGATGGAATATGAATGAACCTAAGTAAGAAAAATCGATGACAACTCAATTAATCCAGTCGTTCCAAATGGACGAGTTACAACAAGAATTACCAGAGGTACCACTCCTCGTAATCTCAAATTATAAGTAACAATTTCTGAATCTTACACGTATGGCACATCGTGCCCACATTTTCCAAAACACTTTCGAACGACAAAATTCACGTGCTACCATGTACATTTTATTCGTGTCAAATGCTAAATAAAATGTTTGAGAGTTTTATTTATATACAAAAAATTATAATAACAATCTTGAATAAAGTAGGGAATCAAATGAGAAAATGAGTTCATTTTAGAAATCCTTTGGGTGAACAAAGTAACATTTTCAAATAAAATAAAGCATCAGATAAGTTACCGAGTTAAATATAGTATTTGTTAAACTAAAATATAATAAATTTTTTTTAAGTAAAGTAAAAAATATATCAGATAGGGTAAGTAGTTTAATTTCAGAAATCAATTAAAGTGAAATATGACAATTATTAAGAATAGTAAAGTGCCGAATGAAACAACAAGTTTTAACTTAAGAGTCACATAAGGTAAGCATGTTCATAGTTCTTTTATTTAAAGGTGTTATGTTACCAACAACTCAAGGGGGCATGAAATAATGACTCTGTGCAGTAAATTCATCTTGAAAATCAATTCACCAAGTAACCATTGAAGCACAGATTGACACATTGAAGTAATACAACAGTTCATGTAGGATGCATGAATCACACAAGACACAACAACAATAACAACAACAAGTATCAACACACACAATCCGTTGCGACGCGCAACATGATCCCACTGGAGTATCATTTATCAATATCATAATCCTCCCTTATTTCACCATAAAGTCATTAATCAATATCAAGTATCACGTATACAATCCATTGTGGTACGCAACCCAATCCCACCATATTTGTAACGACCCGACCGGTCATTGTAAGCTCTAGCGCGTTGTTCAGCGGTTTGAAGTCGTGAGCAGCTCCGTTTCAGGTATTATGACCCGTGGGCATGGTCGGAATTGAGTTCCAGGAAGTTTAGAATTTATTTGGAAAGAAAATTCTCATTTTAGAAGCATTAAATTGGAGAAATCAACTAAGATTGGAATTTTGAGTAAACGATCTCCAAATCAGGATTTGAAGGTTACAGCAGGTTCGTATGATGATTTCAGACTTGGAGGTATGTCCGGATCGGGTTTTGGATAACCCGGGAGCGTTTCATCGTATATTGTGGAAGTTAGCATTTTAGAAGGATTTAATGAATTTGGGGTTGAAGTGCATATCAGTGAGGTTGATATCCATTTGGGATTCCGAGTCAGGGAATAGCTATGTATGGTGATTCTGGAATTGGGAGTGCGATCGGAAGTGAATTTGGATGTCTGTCGGTCATTTTGGAGTCATTTGGCTAAAGATAGAAATTTGAAGTTTTTTGGGAAATCAGGTCGGAAGTGAAAGTTTTGATATCAAGGTCGGAATGCGATTCCGGAAGTTAGAGCAGGTCCGTAATGTTATATATCACTTGTGTGAAAATTTGAGATCAATCAGACATGATTTGATAGGTTTCGGCATCAGATGTAGAAGTTTGAAATTCTAAGTTCTTAAAGAATTGGATTTGTGTGCGATTCGTGATTTCGGCATCGTATGATGTGATTTGAGGGCTCGAGCAAGTGCGTGTCATGTCTTGGGACATGTTGGTATAATTGGACGGGGTCCCGGGAGCCTCGGGTGGATTTCGGGTGGTTAACGGATCAAAGTTGAAGTTGGAAAAGGGCTGGTTTCTGCTATCATCTGGTGTGACCCGCACCTGCGAGGTTTTGGACGTAGGTGCAGATGAGGGAGTCGCAGGTGTGAGATTTGGGTCTGGAGCTGAGGTACTATAGGTGCGGGAGTTTGGTCACAGCTGCGGTATCACAGGTGTGAAGAGGTATCGCAGGAGCGGGATATTGCTGGGCTGAGTCAGAGCCGCACCTGCAATGGATTTTCCGCATGTGCGGAGCCGCAGGAGGGGCTATTGGACCGCAGGTGCGAAAAGGTGCCTGGACAGAATGTTTTAAAATCAGATTTGAGCCATTTCTCTCTCATTTTCATTTGGGTTAGGCGATTTTGGTGGGCTTTTCAAGGGATATTTCACCAAGCATCGAGAGGTAAGTTGTTTCTATTTGTTTCTAAGGTTAAATACAAGATTATTATGTAGATTTGGTAGTGGAAATTGAGGAAAAATTTGGGAAATATTGAAGAAACCTAGAATTATGGGAATTCGTATTTTAGGTACGAGTTGAGCATGCATATTAGAGTAAATTGTATATTTGAGTTAGTAACGCTATGGGTAGGGTATATCTTCGAGAAATTTTGGATTTTCGGGCACGTGGGCCCGAGGGCATTTTAGTTATTTCACTGAGCGGAGTTGGGAAAGTATATGATTTGGAATTGCTGCAAATATTAGAGTATATTTCCATTAGCTTTTTGTTGTTTGGATAGTTTCGGAGCGTTGTGCGACGTTTGGGGTCATTGGAAGGGCTTGGAGGCTGGTTAAGGAATTTCGGAGCAAGGTAGGTCTCCTTTCTAACTTTGTGAGGGGGAATCGTCCCCCTAGGTGAATTAATTCAGTATATGATATTATCTTCGGGGGCTACGTACGCACGAGGTGACGGGAGTCCGTGCGTAGCTACTATTATGCCATGTCCGGGTAGCCTAGGACCCACTACCATGCTTCATGTGTGTACCTGTAACCCTGCATGTGTTATTAAATTGCTGATATGACCGAAACGTAATTGGGTTCTTAAAAGAGAAATATAGCTCATAGTGTTAACCTTCTAAAAAGAGAATTGTTTCCGCTGTGAATATATGTGTACCTCGACTGGGTTGTGTCATGGAGTATTACTAAACTGGACAAATGAGTTTCAAAAACAAATATTTCAGAACCTATATTTCATGTTTCTTTTAATAAAGACTTTACCATTTTTTCCTGAGAGAAACGGTTTTCTTGATAAAAATACGAATTTATTATGTGGATATGTGTAACTTTGGGTGCCTGAGTCGCATGAGTGATTCGCGAGCAGGAAGACCTTGTATTTGTGTATGTATATTCTTATGAGCACTTGAGTCGCATGTATGATTCACGAGCAGGTTGGCCTTATTATTTTAACCGCGTTTCATGATTGATTCACGAGCGGGGTAGATAGATGTATCTATGGTTCGACCCATTTGACCCTCGGTAGTGCACAGTTTATGTTTATGTTGGTTCGGGCCGAACGACCCTCGATGTTTCTTGGGCATGCTATTTACTGCATAGTTTCTATGAGTTTGCCTGATTACTGGCCGGAAATATTAAGTTATCAATTGAAATGACAGAGATTTGAAGTTATTAAAAGATTTCGGAAGAAGTTGTTCCTTCCGTCGATAAATTCTCATTTGATTAAATCACCATGTTGATTAATTGTTATTAATATGATGAAGATATAAAGTGTTAAACGTGAACGGAGTGGAAGATGTTTTATTCTTGATTTTAATGAATTGCCCGTGATGATCATGCTTAACGTCATACTTAAATATTCTAAATTGACCCTTAGTAAGTGTGACGACCCAAAGGGTCATCACCTATGTTATTAGCCATCCCGTACTTCCGAGGCCTTGAAAACCACATTTGTAATTGCCTCGATTTGGATGCGCAGTCCGGTTGCGTAGTCGGACAGCTTAAATATGAAATTTTGTGAAAAATGCTAAGATTTGATATTTAAACTGAATAAATTTGACTTCGGTCAACATTTTGGGTAAACGGACCCAGACCCGTGAATTGATGGTTCCAGAGGGTCCATAGGAAAATATGGGACTTGGGCGTATGCCCGGAATCGAATTCCGAGGTCCCAAGCCCGAGAAATGAATTTTTGAGTAAAATTGTTTTATGAAAATATTTAAGGAAATTGAAAATGAAATCTGATTAGAAATTAGTGGTATCGGGCCTGTATTTTGGTTCCGGCGCCCGGTACAGGTCGTATATATGTTTTAGGAACTTTCTATAAAGTTTGGTTGAAATCGGATTTCGTTTGTCATGCTTCGGGCTTAAAAATGGAACCTTTGATGTTTTTATGAAAATTTATAGAATTCATGGATATTGAGGTTTAATACTATGTGTATGATGTTGTTTTGGCGATTTGATCGCATGGGTAAGTTCGTAGGATGTCGTGTGAGTAATCTGTAAAATTTGGTGTCGTTTCGAGATGTATAGGTTAGTTCGGCACGTTGTTAGCGAAGTTAGAAAAATTAAAATTTCCTATGTTGGTTCTTGAGGTTTGGGGGTGTGATTTCGACTTTTAGCATTGTTTTGGGTGTTCCGAAGGCTCGAGCGAATCCGTATTATGATTTGGGACCTGTTGGTATATTTGGTTTGGAGCCCCGAAGGCTCGGGTGAGTTTTGGATAGGCCACAAATTTCATTTTTGATCTTGGAAAGGCTGCTGGTGTTCTGTTCTGCAGGCTTCGCAAATGCGAAGCCAACATCGCATTTGCGAACAGTGCACTGGCTGGCAGTGCTCGCAAATGCGAAGCCAGCATCGCAAATGCGAAGGTGCACTGGTTGCCAGTGCACTGTTCGCAAATGCGATGCCAGCATCGCAAATGCGAAGGTGCACTGGTTGCCAGTGCACTGTTCGCAAATGCGATGCCAGCATCGCAAATGCGAAGGTGCACTGGTTGCCAGTGCACTGTTCGCAAATGCGATGCCAGCATCGCAAATGCGAAGGTGCACTGGTTGCCAGTGCACTGTTCGCAAATGCGATGCCAGCATCGCAAATGCGAAGGTGCACTGGTTGCCAGTGCACTGTTCGCAAATGCGATGCCAGCATCGCAAATGCGAAGGTGCACTGGTTGCACAGTGATCGCAAATGCGATCCTTCCTTCGCAAATGCGAAGTCCCTCCTCCTGCACATTGATCGCAAATGCGAAGTATTCTTCGCAATTCCCATGTAGGGGTGTTCGCAATTGCGATGCCAACCAGTGGCCTGCACTGTACAAAACTGAGTTTTTCTTCACATTTCATAATTTTCTCAACTCAATACTCCTAGGCGATTTTTCCAAAGAACAAGACTCTTCCAAATCAGTTGTAAGTAGTTTTTACTCATTTATTTCAATCATTAACATCATATAACATGTTTTCCACTTAAAATCAAAGATTTTCATGGGTAAAATTGGGTATAACTTAGATTTTTTCTAAAATTGGGGTTTGAGTGGGTGATTGACCTCCGAATTGAGGGATTTTTATATGGCTAGACTCGTGAGGGTTCGAGGGTTCTGAAAATGTAAAATTCACCAAACTCCGGTATGCTGGCTTGAGGGGCATTTTGGTTATTTCACCTAAATTCGCGCCGTAACCTCAAATTGAATAGTAAAACCAATTGCATGAGATGTTATTTTACGGTATGAAATTTATTTGAATAGATTTGGGCCATATGGAGTCGGATACTTGTGGCAAACGTGTGGTTTCGGGTTGATTGCTATACTTCGGACCCGAGGTAAGTGTTCGGTCTAACCTTAGCTTGAGGGAATAGGAGTTGAGTGTAATTTGCTACTTGCTAATTGCCAAATACGATGTATAGGCATGGTGAAGAGTATCTTTACATCGGTGTCTAGCATGACCGTGAGTCTTTATATTGTGAATATTCTGAATTCGTGATAATTACCATGCTTAATTGATGATTTCTATATGTTGTGAAGAATATGTGAAGGAAATTGTATTCTGTAAACCCCGTTGGAGCATTGGTTCAAACTTTGAATTCAATAAGGAAGAAATATGAGATATTACAGTCTTTGGAGCGTTGGCTCAAGTGATAGAAAGACCATGGAAATGAAAGTGAAAGAAAGAGAAAGAGTTATTGAATTATACCCTTGCCGGATTGAATTGTTTAATTATTGTTCCCTTGCCGGGATCCTTATATCTATTCTGTTGACTTCCTTGCGTTGTTTGTGATTGCAGTTTGGGTGAGAAAGAGTTTTAAAGCACGACGGGTGATGCCGTGCACTTGTCTTGGTGAGAATGAGAGTAAAGCACGAAGGGTGATGCCGAGCATTGCTTGATATTGTCTCCCTTACCGGGATGTTGATATTTATGTTATTGTTCCCTTGCCCGGATTTCTATATCTATTATGTTTACTCCCTTGCCCTTGTTTGTGATTACTGTTATGGTGAGGAAGTTTGTTAAAGCACGAAGGGTGATGCCGTGCATTGTTTGACATTGTGAGAAAGAGTGTAAGGCACGAAGGGTGATGTCGTGTCGTACGATGTACCATTTGGTACAATTATTCATTGATTACATTATACATTGCATAGTGAGAAAGAGAGTAAAAGCACGAAGGGTGATGCCGTGCCATGATTTAAATTGATTACATTATACATTGCATAGTGAGGAAGAGAGTAAAAGCACGAAGGGTGATGCCGTGCCATGATTTACATTGATTACATTATACATTTCATAGTGAGGAAGAGAGTAAAAGTACAAAGGGTGATGTCGTTCCATGATTTACATTTATTACTTTATACATTGAATAGTGAGGAAAGAGAGTAAAAGCACGAAGGGTGATGCCGTGCCATGATTCACATTGATTAATTTATACATTGCATAGTGAGGAAAGAGAGTAAATGCACGAAGGGTGATGCCGTGCAAGTTTGTGATTTCCTGTCCTTATTGATATGCTGGCTTGTTGTTCCTTTCCTTATTGAGATTTCTTATATGAAACTGTTATCTCCCCACAGCATGTTCCCCTTCCTTTGTTAATTATTTTCTTCCTATATTTCCTATTCGTTGTAGATATGTATATATATTTATTTGAACTGCACAAGTTTATTTGGTAGTCTGGTTCTAGCCTCGTCACTACTTCGCCGAGGTTAGGCCAGTCACTTACCCAGTACATGGGGTCGGTTGTACTGATGCTACACATGCACTTCTTTTATGTTGTGCAAATTACGCAGCCGAACCCGGAGGACATCATTAGTGGGAGTGTCTTCCAGCTCATCATAGAGGCTTCAAGGTATACCCGCTGGCTTTCGTGGGCCTTGGCGTCTCTTCCATCCCCTTTGTCTTCAATTCTGTCTTGTTTTTCCTTTAGTTTCAAAGGCGGACATGTATTTTCTTTCAGACTTGTATTTAGCACTCTTAGACAGTTTGTGAGTTTGTGACTCCAGGTTTTGGGAGACTTTGCATCGATATATTGTGATTGTCTTTATTTAGCTTAAACTATATTTATTCCGCTGATTTAATTTCGAAGTGTTTTAGCTTATTCTGAAAAGTAGAGATTTTCATGCTAGTTTAGCTATATACGTTGGCTTGTCTAGCGGGTTCAACGTTAGACGCCATCACGGTCCGATGGTGGGATTTCGGGGTGTGGCATGTTGGTATCAGACCACTAGGTTACTCTGCTCTCACAACTCACGGACAACTTGGTAGAGTCTGAGGGATCGGTACAGAGACGTATGTACTTATCCCCCAGAGGTTGCAAAGTTAGGATGAATCCATATTTCTTTTCTTCTCTGTCGTGTGCTATGATTTCGAGTACTGATTGAGTTTCTATTCTATTCTCTCGCAGATGGCGAGGACGCGTGCTTCCCTTGGTTCCGCCCAGCAGCCTGACACTCCTGCTACAGCTCCTACTCGGGGTCGAGGCCGTGATAGAGGCCGAGGCCGGGGTCGGGCTCAACCTAGAGCAGCAGCCCCAGTGGAGGACCCTCAGGTCGGGTCTGACGAGGAGGAACCAGTTTCGGCAGTCCCAGTTGGACCAGCTCAGGTCCCAGAGGGGTTCATAGCTACCACAGTGCTTCAGGACGCCCTTGTCCGTCTAGTCGGACTCATGGAGAGTGTGGCACAGGCGGGTCTTCTTCCTACAACACCGACCGTCTTTCAGGATGGGGGAGGTGCCTAGACTCCTACCGCCTGCATGCCAGAGCAGCTAGTTCCACAGTTACAGATTCTGGCATCTTAGCCAGCCGGATTAGCTCAGCTGGGTATTGTAGCACCGGTAGCAGAGGGAGCACCTATGTCAGCAGATGCTCTGTGGAGACTGGACAGGTTCACCAAGTTATTTACTGCTACTTACACTGGTTCACCATCAGAGGACCCCCAAGATTACTTGGATAGCTGCTACGAGGTTCTTCGGAACATGGGCATAGTGGAGTCCAACGGGGTTGACTTCGCTACTTTTCGGTTATCGGGCGCAGCCAAGAGTTGGTGGAGAGATTATTGCCTAGCCAGACCAGCTGGATCTACACCTTTGACTTGGACTCAGTTCTCAGAGGTATTTCTGGGGAAGTTCCTTCCCATTACTCAGAGAGAGGACCTTCAGAGACAGTTTGAGCGTCTCCAGCAGGGATCTGTGTCAGTCACTCAGTACGAGACCAGATTCATCACTCTAGCCCGACATGCTCTTATGATTCCCCCTGATCGGGAGAGGGTTCAGAGATTTATTGAGGGATTGGACCGACCTATTAGACTTCAGATGGCTAGAGAGTCAGGTACAGACATATCGTTCCAGGATGCGGCCAATATGGCCAGGAGGATTGAGACGATTCTGTCACATGGTGGTGGTTAGGGGGCTGACAAAAGGCTCCGTCATTTTGGTCGTTTCAGTGGAGCCTTATCTGGGGGAAGGGATTCTTCAGGCAGAGGTCATCCTCCCAGACCTTTTCATTCAGCTCTTCAGGTTACCCATGGTACTTCGGGTGGTCGTGGTTATCAGCCGCCCTATTCTGATTAGCAGACTTACAGTGCGCCACCAGCTCCCATCAGTGCACCGCAACATTAGAGTTTCCGGGGTGGTCATTCAGGTCGACATGGTCAGATTCAGTTCCCTTAGCAGCCGAGGTCTTGTTACACTTGTGGCGATCCGGGTCACCTTGCCACATTTTTCCCTCGAGCATTAGGTAGTTCTCAGTATTATGGTTCCTGTGCCATGGTACAGGCACCAGGTGTTCCACAGCCTGCCCAGCCAGCTAGAGGTGGGGGTAGAGGTGCTAGAGGTGGAGGTAGAGGTCATAGAGTTGGAGCTCAGGCCGCCAGAGGTGGAGGCCAGCCAGCAGTCGGCCGTCCCAGAGATGTGGTTCAGGGTGGTGGGGCCCACCCCCGATGTTATGCTCTTCCAGCCAGGATAGAGGCTGAGTCTTCAGATGCAGTCATTACCGGTACTATTCGGGTTTGTGATCGAGATGCTTCAGTGCTATTTGATCCAGGGTTTATGTATTTGTATGTGTCCTCTTATTTTGCACCATACCTGGTCATGCCTAGTGATCCCCTGAGTATTCCTGTTTATGTATCTACACTAGTGGGTGATTCTATCATGGTCGATCGTGTCCATCGTTCTTGTGTTGTGGTGATTGGGGGTCTTGAGACCCGTGTTGATTTTTTGCTTTTGGGTATGGTCGACTTTGATGTTATATTGGGGATGGATTGGTTGTCCCCATATCATGCCATATTGGATTGTCATGCCAAGACGGTGACCTTAGCCTTGCCAGATTTGCCCCGTTTGGAGTGGAAAGGAACTCCTGGTCATTCTACCCGCATTGTTATTTCGTACGTGAAGGCTCGGCGTATGGTCGAGAAGGGGTGTTTGGCTTATTTGGCTTATGTGCTCGATTCCAGTTTTGAGGTTACCTCTATTGATTTGGTGCCCATGGTTCGTGAGTTCCTGAGGTTTTCCCTTCAGACCTGCCGGGGATGCCACCCGACAGGGACATTGATTTCTGCATTGATCTGGCTCTGGGCACCCAGCCTATTTCTATTTTGCCATATTGCATGGCCCCGTCAGAGTTGAAAGAGTTGAAGGAACAGTTGGAGGATTTGCTTGGGAAGGGTGTCATTAGACCCAGTGTTTCCCCTTGGGGTGCTCCAGTGTTGTTTGTGAAGAAAAAGGATGGTTCGATGAGGATGTGCATTGATTACCGGCAACTGAACAAGGTTACAATCAAGAATAAGTATCCACTGCTGAGGATTGACAATTTGTTCGATCATCTTCAGGGTGTCAAGGTATTTTCAAAGATAGACTTGAGATCTAGCTACCATCAGTTGAGGATTAGGGCATCCGATGTCCCTAAGACAGCTTTCCGCACTCGGTACAGGCATTACGAGTTCTTAGTCATGTCGTTTGGGTTGACGAATGCCCCAGCAACTTTTATGGACTTGATGAACCGAGTGTTCAGGACTTATTTAGACTCATTTGTGATAGTCTTCATTGACGATATATTGATATACTCCCGCAGTCAGGAGGAGCACGAGCATCATCTTAGAGTGGTTCTTCAGACTCTGAAGGATAGTAAACTTGATGCAAAGTTTTCGAAGTGTGAGTTCTGGTTGAGTTCAGTTGCATTCCTTGGTCATGTGTCAGCAGAGGGTATTCAGGTTGGCTCGAAGAATATTGAGACAGTCAAGAACTGGCCTAGACCAGCATTAGCTACAGAGATTCGGAGTTTCTTGATTTAAGGTATTTATCCTGGAGTCCAAGAATTGAGCCTAAGCGTCACAACCAAAGTACTGACTATTCTCAAGGCATTAGCACGTTTCGAGATATTGCTACTATTAAGCCCTTAACCATGTGATTCCTACTCCTAAAAATTAAAAACTACCTACACCCGGTTCAATTAAAAACCCTTGGAAAAGAACCGTGGTCCAAAGAAAAACCAAGGGGGAATTACTACACTACTTAAAACAAAAAATCTTTTTGGTATTTTCTCTAGACTTACTTCCTTCAAGAAAACTGTCTAGGAGATCCATCGTCAGGAAGAGTCCACATATTTCTAATTAACTTTTTAAAATTTTTCTGCTTTGTTCTACTTAAAAAAGAAAACTTACCAACAATAAAAGCTAAAAAAACTAACAAGAAAGCACACTAAACAATAAATCACAACAAAATATATACAACACCCCACACTTAAATCGTGTAGTGTCCTCAGTGCATCACATATAGACAAAACAAGAAATAAAAGTAAGGTGCAAGAAACTCCCTGCTCACGTAGCGTCGACATCCTTTCCATTAGTTTTTACTTTCCATGCTCCTTCGAGCAAATGCTTTAATCACTTTATGCCTCCACTTTGAACTTATAAATTGGATCCCAAGTTTTGAATCTGCTCTATGATCATGCTCCTGGGGTGGTGGAACAAATCTGCCTGGCCCAATAAAACAATGTAGTAATCTGCGCTTCTTGGCCTTTCGACGAAATGTGTACTCCCTACTTTCTGGAAAGAAGAATTCCAGAATGTAGGAAACTTGTTCTTTATCCCTCAACTCCTCTGGTGGTTTGGATAACTCTATTTGCATATCATCATCCCAGCATAATGTGAAAAAATGGTTGGAGTGTGTACCAACATCCTCAACACTAATGACACTAGATTCAACAAAGTATATATCATCGATGTCCTTGGTTAAATCTAGTATCTTTTCTACCACATCCTCATCCTTTGATTTTGGTTCCAACCTGGGTGGTTCTTCAATAGATGGCTTGACCGGCAGGTTCTCTGTTTCCCCTACGTATAGTGACTCAAACTCGAGAGCCTTTGGCCATACCTTTTTTTTCTCAAGTGCTAACACCCAATCTGCCAGTTCTTCACTGTTCATATCGTCTAGATTCATCAAACATTCATCCAAAGGGTCCCTAACAGTTAGAGATGCATAATCTTTTTCTGAGATCACATTCACAACATCAATAAGAGAGCAGTTGGTGAACTCACTAGGTCGCCTCATAGACTTCTGCACGTTGAAAGTGATCTCTTCATCATTGAACCTCATCTTAAGTTCACCAGTCTCCCAATTGATAAGAGCTCTGCCTGTGGCCAAAAATGGCCTTCCCAATATTATGGGGATTTCCTCATCCACTTTGCAGTCTAATATCACAAAATCAGCAGGAAATACAAACTTCCCCACTTGCACCAATACATCATCCAGAATACCCGACGGTCTCTTCACCGTCCTATCAGCAAGTTGCAGCAGCATGGAGGTGGGCCTGGCTCTACCAATCCCTAGTCTTTTATATATGTCCAGCGGCATCAGATTAATGCTGGCTCCCAAGTCACATAGAGCTTTGGTGAAAGCTAAGTTGCCAATGGTACAAGGAATTGTAAAACTCCCTAGGTCAGACAACTTTTCAGCAATAGGGCGCGTGACCACCGCACTACAAGTCTGAGTAAGGGTGACAGTAGCCAGATCTTAGAATTTAACTTTTCTGGACATCAAGTCCTTCATCATTTTAGCGTAACCAGGCATTTCCTTTAACGCATAAATCAATGTGATATTTACCTGTATTTTCTTTAGCATGTCCAAGAACTTTTTGTACTGTTCATCCTTTTGGTATTTGGCTAGCCTCTGAGGAAATGGAGCTGGCTGTCTCTTTTTCCCAGTGATTTGGGACTTTTCTTTCTTAGCCACCACCTCAACTACCGGCTTCTGGGCTATCTCCACTTCTTTTTCAGTCTCACTCTGTGCACTGGGTTCTTCTTCAGTAGGTTGCACTGTTACCTTGGTCAAGTTTGTCGAATCATCAAGTTCAATCGGCATGGGTACCAGTGTCTCGACCTGTCTGCTTTCATGATCTCTCTCCAGTTCTAAGTTTAATTCTCTGCCACTGCGGAGAGTCACTGCCATCAGTTGCCTTGGGCCCTGGTCCATAGGATTTACCTGAGTATCTGCAGGTAAAGTTCCAGGAGGACGATTGTTCACTGCCATAGATATCTGGCCCAACTGTACTTCAATATTTTTAATAGCTGCATCATGTATATCTACTCTCTCACTGATTTTGGCATTTGACCCAATAACCTGCTGCGTCATAGCTTCTAGCCTGGAAAACCCATCTTCTTGCTTCCCCCTTGTTGATGCTGAGGAGGGTAGTATGCTTGCTGTTGATTCTGATGGTTATAACCTTGTGGCCTCTGATACGGTGCTGTATTGCCTTATTGTCCCCTGACACCCATATTTCCACTATTTTGCTGTTGGTGGGGTGGTCTATATGGTTGAACTTGCTGGCCCCAGCTCTGCCCCCCTTGTCTCTGGCTTCCATAATTCGACACATAATTCATATTTTCTGGATAAGGAGGGTGATGACATTCTGTATTCCAGTGATTACCAAGTGGTTGACTAATGCAAGATGTGCATAAGCCCCCATTGGTTGTGTTTACGATGTGTACTTTCTGCTTTTGTCCTGATTCTTCCACCTTCTTAGTAAGTATACTCATCTGTGTTATCAAGGTGGCCACGTTCTCTGCAATAGAATTAGATGGATCGAATGGCACTGAGTGAACTACAGGAGTAATGGGTGCATTCCTTGTTGTCCATCCTGAATTCTGTGCCATTTTATCAAGTAAGATTTGACTTTCTCTCCACGTTTTGCTCAAGAATGCTCCACCAGCCGAAGCATCAACATTTGCTTTAACAGTATCAGCCAAACCCATATAAAAATGCTGCCCCAACATTTGCTCTGGAATACCATGATGTGGACAGATAACCAGCATCCCCTTAAATCGTTCCCATGTCTCTTGCAGTGTTTCAACTGGTTTCTGTCTGAAGCTCAAGATTTCATCAATTTGTTGAGCAGTCTTGTTGGGTGGATGAAACTTGTTCACGAACTGTTTGACTAACTCCTCCCATGTAGTAATGGAATTTATGGGGAGTGAGTTTAGCCAAGTCTGGGCTGCTCCAGTCACTGAGAAACAACAATAGTTTTATTGCCTCCTGAGTGACGTTCGACCGCCTCTGTGTTTTACAAATTGACACGAAGTTTTTCAAATGCTGCTGGGGGTCTTCGATGTATGATCCTGAGAATAGCCCTTTGTTCTGCAATAAGTGCAACATATTATTTGTTATCTGGAAGGACTCGGCCTGAATCTGAGGAACCAGTATCGCTGTGGCTAAATTCTCAGTTGTGGATTGTACCCAATCATATAGGGGAGCCTCTGCCCTATGTGAGCGACTGGATCTACCACGTCATCCCCATGATTGTTATGGTTGTGTGGATCTTCCATGTTGGTTTCAATTTGTGGTTGATGTTTGCTTTTTCGGTTGGTCCGGTTTAGGGCCTTGAAAACTTTCTCGGGGTCTGATAAGGCTTCAACTACTTCACCAGTCCTCGATGAGTTTCTAGGCATGCACCTGCAACACGTTAGCAAACGTTAAACTTTCAATGTAAAAACGAAAATTTAAAGAAAATTGACTATATTTCAGAATTTTGTATTTCTTCCAACTCAATTGATAATACCGTTAAGTCCCCGGCAACGGCGCCAAAATTTGATCACGCTCAACTATGTCTAATAAAAGACTAAGCGGGCGTTGCAAATATAATCCGGGGTATTATGCCCAGAGTCGATCCCACAGGGAATTTACGTATCAATCAAGTCTTTAGAATATGCAACTTTTACTCAATCAATTCTCTCAAGACTTTTTAATATAAATTGGTGATGTTTTACTAATTCTACTGACAATAATAATAACTAACAATTACTAACAATGTGTTGTAAACAATTATGATAAAGGTCTAAGGTTATGGTTTCCCCCGTTGGTGAACTTCCTTCTCGGATACTTCTTATAGTTTGATTAGTTGTCTCTATCAATCATGAACACTCTATCTACCATAAATCTCTCTCAAGTAATTATGATAATTTACTAGACGCACTCTCTCAAGTTACGCTAGCTAGATTGCATTACAGTTCACTTTAGATTGCACCCGAGGTATCGTTATCTCTAATCCAACCTCTAAACCCTCGGTTATGACTTTCGTCTATACTCCGGGAGTGATGTTGTTCAAACAACTACCTAAATATGCACTCTCTCTCAAGTAGATACATAATAAATAGGAACAGCTAATTGAGGGCCCTTCAATCAACTACAACAAGAACGTAGTTGAACAAATAGAGATTAATCAACCAATCGAAACTATATTAATATCACAATAAGTTTATCCCCCAACGGGTTCCACCAAAACCCTAGATTAAGAACTTAGATACTCATATTCATAAGAATCAATTCTAAAATAACTTGCATAATTGAACTACAAAATAATGAATAAAAGCTATAAAAATCAATGTTTGCTTCACTGAGTAATAATCCACAAGTTTTTCTTCACTTCAATGGCTTCCCCTCTTCGAATTCCCTTCAATTTGTGTTTTGGGGTCTATTTATATGTTTAGGACAAACCCTAAACTTGTAGGAGACTTCTATTCCAACCGGGAAACACTTAAACTCTTCAAAACTTGAATTTAGCCGGAACAGGGGCCTGGCTTTTGGGCCCTAGCGTCTGGCTAACGCCAGGCTAAGGCAGGCGTTTCAGCTCTAACGCCTGGCTAACGCCAGGCAAGGTCAGGCATTTTTGCTCTAACGCCTGGCTAATGCGAGGCAGGGTCAGGCGTTTCAGCTCTGGCGCCCGGCTATAGCCCGGTGCACTCCTCTTCGCCTCTTAAGTGTATTTTTGACGTATTTGCATCCATTTAGCTCGGTTTCCATCTCCAATTCACCTACACATGAAATAGACTCCATTATTCACATAAAAAGTGTATTTTTATCATTAACGCACATAAAATAAAAGGTATATAACATATTAAACCATGAATTCTAGCCACGCATCACAGCCCCAATGACTAGGTTGACCCAGAAGGGTGCGCAATTCAGATGGTCGGACAAGTGTGAGGCGAGCTTTCAGAGGCTCAAGACAGCTCTGCAGGTTCAGGGCCTTATACAGTCTATTGCGATGCTTCTGGTATTGGTCTTGGTGTAGTGTTGATGCAGGATGGCAAGGTCATTGCTTGTGCTTCGAAGTAGTTGAAAATTCATGAGAAGAACTACCCAGTGCATGATCTAGAGTTGGCAGCCATTGTCCACGCACTGAATATTTGGAGGCACTACCTGTATGGCGTGGCGTGTGAGGTGTTCATTGATCATAAGAGTCTTCAGTACTTGTTCAAGAAAAACGTGTTGAATTTGAGGCAGAGAAGATGGTTGGAGTTGTTGAAGGATTATGATATTACCATCTTATACCACCTGGGGAAGGCAATGTGGTGGCCGATGCTCTGAGTAGGAAGTCAGCTAGTATGGGCAGTCTTGCTTTTATTCCGGTTAGTCAGAGGCCGCTTGCCTTGGATGTTCAGGCTTTGGCCAATCGATTTGTGAGGTTGGATGTTTATGATCCTAGTCGAGTGTTGGCTTGTACGGTCGCTCGTTCTTCATTACTGGAGCGTATCCGTGATCGGCAGTTTGATGATCCCCATTTGTGTGTCCTTAGGGACACGGTGCAACGCGGAGGTGCCAAGAAGGTGACCTTAGATGATGATGGTGTTTTGAGATTACATGGGTGAGTTTGTGTGCCCAATGTTGATGGGATTCGAGAGTTGATCTTAGAGAAGGCCCATAGTTCCCGGTACTCTATTCATCCGAGCGCCGCGAAGATGTATCAAGATTTGCGGCAACATTATTGGTGGCGTAGAATGAAGAAGGATATTGTGGCATATAAGGCACGGTGTTTGAATTGTCAGTAGGTTAAGTATGAGCATCAGACACCTGGTGGTTTATTTCGGAGGATTGAGCTTCCCGAGTGGAAGTGGGAGAGGATCACTATGGACTTCATTACCAGACTTCCGTTGACCCGGAAAAGTTCGATGCAGTGTGGGTCATTGTTGATAGGCTGACCAAGTCAGCGCATTTCATTCCTGTGGCAGTCTCCTATTCATCCGAGAGGTTAGCTGAGATTTATATCCGGGAGATTGTTCGCCTTCATGGTGTGCCGGTATCTATCTTTTCGGACCGGGGCGCGTAGTTTACCTCGCGTTTCTAGGGAGCAGTTCAGCAAGAGTTAGGCACCTAGGTGGAGTTGAGCACAGCATTTCATCCTCAGACGGATGGGCAGTTTGAGCAGACTATTCAGATATTGGAGGATATGCTCCGAGCTTGTGTCATTGACTTTTGAGGATCATGGGATCAGTTCTTGCCTTTAGTAGAGTTTGCCTACAACAACATCTATCAATCGAGTATCCAGATGGCTCCTTATGAGGCTTTATATGGTAGGCAGTGACGGTCTCCGGTTGGATGGTTTGAGCGGGGAGAGGCTCGGTTGTTGGGTACAGATTTGGTTCAAGAGGCCTTGGACAAGGTCAGGATCATTCAGGATAGGCTTCGTACAGCTCAGTCCGGGCAAAAGAGTTATGCAGATCGCAAGGTTTGAGATGTGTCTTTCATGGTTGGTGAGCGAGTATTGCTCTGAGTGTCGCCTATGGAGGGCGTGATGAGATTTTTGAAGAAGGGCAAGCTTAGCCCCAAATTCATTGGTCTGTTTGAGATTCTTGATCGAGTGGGAGAGGTGGCTTATAGGATTGAATTTCCATCTATCTTATCAGCCGTACATACATTCTTTCATGTATCCATGCTTAGGAGGTATCACGGCGATCCAACCCACGTGTTATATTTCAGCACTGTCCAGTTGGACAAGGACTTATCTTATGAGGAGGAGCCGATAGCTATTCTAGACCGACAGATTCGTCAGTTGAGATCCAAGAGTTTCCCTTATGTTCGTGTTCAGTGGAAAGGTCAACCTCCTGAGGCATCGACCTGGGAGTCCGAGTCTGATATGCGGAGCCGTTACCCTCATTTATTTCCCGACTCAGGTACTTCCTTCTTCTGTCCGTTCGAGGACGAACAGTTATTTTAGAGGTGGAGGATGTGACGACCCAAAGGGTCATCACCTATGTTATTACCCATCCCGTACTTCTGAGGCCTTGAAAACCTCATTTGTAATTGCCTCGATTTAGGTGCGCAGTTCGGGCGCGTAGCCGGACAGCTTAAATATGAAATTCTGTGAAATATGCTAAGATTTGATATTTAATTGAATAAATTTGACTTCAGTCAAAATTTTGGGTAAACGGACCCGGACCCATGATTTGACGGTTCCGGAGGGTCCGTAGGAAAATATGGGACTTGGGTGTATGCCCGGAATCGAATTCCGAGGTTCCAAGCCCGAGAAATGAATTTTTGAGTAAAATTATTTTATGAAAATATTTAAGGAAATTGAAAATGAAATCTGACTAGAAAGTAGTAGTATCGGGCCCGTATTTTGGTTCCAGCGCCCGGTACAGGTCTTATATATGTTTTAGGCACTTTCTGTAAAGTTTGGTTGAAATCGGATTTCGTTTGTTGTGCTTCGGGCTTAAAATTGGAAACTTTGATGTTTTTATGAAAATTTATAGAATTCATGGATATTGAGGTTTAATCCTATGTGTATGATGTTGTTTTGGCGATTTGATCACACGGATAAGTTCGTAGGATGTCGTGTGAGTAATTTGTAAAATTTGGTGTCGTTCTGAGATGTATAGGTCAGTTCGGCACGTTTAGCGAAGTTAGAAAAATTAAAATTTCCTAAGTTGGTTCTTGAGGTTTGGGGGTGTGATTTCGAGTTTTAGCGTTGTTTTGGGTGTTCCGAAGGCTCGAGCGTGTCCGTATTATGATTTGGGACCCGTTGGTATATTTGGTTTGGAGCCCCGAGGGCTCGGGTGAGTTTTGGATAGGCCACAGATTTCATTTTTGATCTTGGAAAGGCTGCTGGTGTTCTGTTCTGCAGGCTTCGCAAATGCGAAGCCAGCATCGCAAATGCGAAGCCAGCATCGCATTTGCGAACAGTGCACTGGCTGGCAGTGCTCGCAAATGCGAAGCTAGCATCGCAAATGCGAAGGTGCACTGGTTGCACAGTGATCACAAATGCGATCCTTCCTTCGCAAATGTGAAGTCCCTCCTCCTGCAAAATGATCGCAAATGCGAAGTATTCTTCGCAATTCTTATGCAGGGGTGTTCGCAATTGCGATGCCAACTAGTGGCCTGCATTGTACAAAACCGAGTTTTTCTTCACATTTCATAATCTTCTCAACTCAATACTCCTAGGCGATTTTTCCAAAGAACAAGATTCTTCCAAATCAGTTGTAAGTAGTTTTTACTCATTTCTTTCAATCATTAACATCATTTAACATGATTTTCACTTAAAATCAAAGATTTTCATGGGTAAAATTGGGTGAACTAGGTAGAACTTAGGTTTTTTCTAAAATTGGGGTTTGAGTGGGTGATTGACCTCCGAATGGAGAGATTTTTATATGGCTAGACTTGTGAGGGTTCGAGGGTTCTGAAAATGTAAAATTCACCCGACTCCGGTATGCTGGCCTGAGGGGCGTTTTGGTCATTTCACCTAATTTCGCGCCGTAGCCTCGAATTGAATACTAGAACCAATTGCATGAGATGTTATTTACGGTATGAAATTTATTTGAATAGATTTGGGCCATTTGGAGTCAGATACTTGTGGCAAACGTGTGGTTTCGGGTTGATTGCTATACTTCGGACCCGAGGTAAGTGTTCGGTCTAACCTTAGCTTGAGGGAATAGGAGTTGAGTATAATTTTCTACTTGCTATTTTCCAAATACGATGTATAGTCATGGTGACGAGTATCTTTACATCGGTGTCTAGCATGACAGTGAGTCTTTATATTGTGAATATTATGAATTCGTGATAATTACCATGCTTAATTGATGATTTCTATATGTTGTGAAGAATATGTGAAGGAAATTGTATTCTGTAAACCCCGTTGGAGCATTGGTTCAAACTTTGAATTCAATAAGGAAGAAATATGAGATATTACAGTCTTTGGAGCGTTGGCTCAAGTGATAGAAAGACCATGGAAATGAAAGTGAAAGAAAGAGAAAGAGTTATTGAATTATACCCTTGCCGGGATTTAATTGTTTAATTGATGTTCCCTAGCCGGGATTTAATTTTTTAATTATTGTTCCCTTGTCGAGATCCCTATATCTATTCTGTTGACTTCCTTACCTTGTTTTTGATTGATGTTTGGGTGAGGAAGAGTGTTAAAGCACGAGGGGTGATGCCGTGCACTTTTCTTGGTGAGAATGAGAGTAAAGCACGAAGGGTGATGCCGTGCATTCTCTGATATTGTTTACCTTGCCGGGATGTTGATATTTCTGTTATTGTTTCCTTGCCGGGATTTCTATATTTGTTCTGTTTACTCCCTTGCCCTTGTTTGTGATTGTTGTTTGGGTGAGGAAGAGTGTTAAAGCACGAAGGGTGATGTCGTGCATTATTTGACATTGTGAGGAAAGTGTGTAAAGCACGAAGGGTGATGTCGTGCCGTACGATGTACCCTTCAGTACCGATATTCATTGATTACATTATACATTGCATAGTGAGAAAGAGAGTAAAAGCACGAATGGTGATTTCGTACCATGATTTACATTGATTACATTATACATTTCATAGTGAGGAAGAGAGTAAAAACACGAAGGGTGATGCCGTGCGATGATTTACATTAATTACATGATACATTCCATAGTGAGGAAGAGAATAAAAGCACGAAGGGTGATGCCGTGCCATGATTTACATTGATTACTTTATACATTGCATAGTGATGAAAGAGAGTAAAGGCACGAAGGGTGATGCCGTGCCATGATTTACATTGATTACTTTATACATTGCATAGTGATGAAAGAGAGTAAAGGCACGAAGGGTGATGCCGTGCCATGATTTACATTGATTACTTTATACATTGCATAGTGATGAAAGAGAGTAAAGGCACGAAGGGTGATGCCGTACCATGATTCACATTGATTACTTTATACATTGTATAGTGAGGAAAGAGAGTAAAAGCACGAAGGGTGATGCCGTGCAAGTTTGTGATTATTTGTCCTTATTGATATGCTGGCATGTTGTTCCTTTCCTTATTGAGATTTCTTATATGAAACTGTTATCTCCCCACAACATTTTCCCCTTCCTTTGTTAATTGTTTTCTCCCTATATTTCTTATTCGTTGTATATATGTATATATATTTATTTGAACTGCACAGGTTTATTTGGTAGTCTGGTTCTAGCCTCGTCACTACTTCACCGAGGTTAGGCCAGTCACTTACTCAGTACATGGGGTCGGTTGTACTGATGCTACACCTGCACTTCTTTTATGTTGTGCAGATTACTTAGCCGGACCCGGAGGACATTATTAGTGGGAGTGTCTTCCAGCTCATCATAGAGGCTTCAAGGTATACCCGCTGGCGTTCGTGGGCCTTGGCGTCTCTTCCATCCCCTTTGTCTTCAATTCTGTCTTGTTTTTCCTTTAGTTTCAAAGGCAGACATGTATTTCCTTTCAGACTTGTATTTAGCATTCTTAGACAGTTAGTGAGTTTGTGACTCCGGGTTTTGGGAAACTTTGCGTCGATATATTGTGATTGTCTTTATTTAGCTTAAACTATATTTATTCCGCTGATTTAATTTCGAAGTGTTTTAGCTTATTCTGAAAAGTAGAGATTTTCATGCTAGTTTAGATATATACGTTGGCTTGTCTAGCGGTTTCAACGTTAGACGCCATCACGGCCCGATGATGGGATTTTGGGGTGCGACAGTAAGTGTCCAATCTGACCTCTCGTCACTACCTCTCTGAGGTTAGGCAGGCGAGTTACTGAGCACACGTTGTTTTTGTACTCATACTACACTTGCTGTGCATTTCATTGCATAGGTACTTGCATTGCAAATGTGGAGGATTCGGAGACTCAAGTGAGCTGCATCTTCCGGAGGCGATCCGCAGCTAACAGAGTCACCTTCATATTGTATCTATTTCAATTTAAATTTCCTTGTCCAGTTGTATTTCAGACAGGCTTTGTAATATTTGTAAAATTCTTAGAAGTTGCTCACGTACTTGTGACACCGGGTTCTGGGATATGTATTGGGATAATTGTTTAAGTGAAATCTTTAGATCACTGTTTTTAAATAACAGAATTTTAGTTGCTGCCATATTTAGTTCACGAAAATTTACTTATTTGATTATGAAAGGCAAGAAAAGGTAACGGTTTCGAAAATGCTAAAACATGAATGTGTTACAACTAATTAAGGATTTGGCTTTCCTGAAAGTGGTGTCCGGCTCCATCACTACCTATGGATTTTGGGTCGTGACAATATCATCATTTATCAATGTCATAATCCTCCCTTATTCCACTATATCATCATTTATCAATATTAATTTTTACGTACACAAACCGTTGCGGCGCCCAACCCGATATCACCATATAATCATTAATCAATATCATAATCCTCCCTTATTGCATAATATCATTATTATCAATACCGTTGCCGTGTGCACCTCACTCCCCAAACAATATGAATTAAGCAACCAAACTACAACCAACTACGACATATTACAATATCAACGCAACATTGAAGCTACAGAAAGAAGTAACAACGAATGAAGACTAAGTTATTACAAATAGTATGAATACATTGCGTCCCCCTTTTTCCTCGCACGAGTCAGATGCGGAGAGATCGGGTTTATGACATTTTTTGACAACTCCTTAAAGGAAGAGGTTTAAGGAAGAGTCGCCACCTAACGATTTTTTGGTGCGTTAGGGAACCTAGAGTAGATAACTCATGAACTTGTTTGCATTACCAGAGATTGGGCTTGAAGTTATCCTAAGGGGAAGGTGTTAGTCACCCCTCAAGATCCACAACTGTGGGTCCCAGCCAAGAAGTTTCGTGAATTTGGACGGTGAACAAATAGCAAGTAGGGTTCATATAAGAGGGGATTTCAAACAAGTATGAAAATCTTTAAAGGGTTTTCGGGAAAACATCAGAGTAAAACATTTGAAAATAATTGTCCTAGGTTTAAAGTAATACGGATCACATTAATGCAATACCCGGTAATCACTCCTCGAAGAGGGGCTACACGTGGTATTAGCGCACTGGTCATCATATCCGTATTCTACCCTTCCCTCCGTAAAGGTTATTTAAAGAAGTGTGTGCTGGTCACGAAGGCTTATTGCGTGCTATTAACCGCCCCGTTCTATAAGTCCCGGAGGGTGTTTAGGACTACTAAATCTTACAAGGTGAGTACTAGGTTGAACCCCTAGGTTTAAAGGATAAAATTCTAAGCGACATATAAAACAATTAGGACTACAAATATGGGAACACATAAGGGCATATAAGAGGCTCACATACCCCTCCACAGGTAAACACATAAATAACACGTCTCAAACACAACCAAGGTCTCAAAGGCAGGATTTAAAAAAAAGGAGTTTTAATTTAGAAAATAGTAGGTTTCAGAAGTTTGACAAAGGACTGATAAAGCAAGGAATTTAACAGGACAGAATACTTTTGAGAAGAAGAATTGATTGGAAATCCAGTAATTTAAAGACAGTAGCAGGATTTAACAGTGATGAGGTTATCAGTAAGAAAATGGATGAATAAATTTTAGAAAACCAGTAATCAGAAGTAAAGCGAGATTTTAAATAAAGCAGGGTAATTTCCAATAGGAGTGCCTTACTTTGAAATAAAGCAAGAACCAGTAGTTTGAAGGACTTTTAGTAAAAGGAGAATGAGCGCACAATTTCAGGAACCAGTAATTTAAAAATAGAGCAAGGGTTTAGGAAGAAACATAATGATTTGCATGAACTTCAGGAAAGGAGAATCGTTTTGAAAATCCATCAGTTGCCGGAGTAAAAGTAATGACAAACAACAAGGTTCTAAGGTTTTCAGAAGAGACTGATTAATTTTAAAGACCGCTTTTAATACACGCAAGACATAAAACAGTTGATTTTTTAGTTTTAATAAGTATTAGGCCTGAGGTTTTCCTAGGCGTCCGTATATATACTGATTATGCATACATTGATTATGAGTCCTGAAGCATGATTTTTAGATGCAAATACTGAAGCAGTATCATTACGACATATTTTATTATAGTTATTAGCCATGAACAGGATTTCTAAAGTAAATAGGAGTATAGTAGAGATGCTGAAGTAAACAACCTAAACATGGTTTCTAATGCATGGTATGCATTTCCTAAGCATGATATCATTGCACACATAGGTAAAGTAAATCCTATGATCATGATTTCTACCCATAACTATATTAAACATGCATAGTCCCTTCCCATATTCACTATTCAGCCCCAGGCGTTCGTTTATAGATTATTACAGGTCAAGAATAATGAATTACATTACTGAAAGGAAAGTAAGAAGCTACTTCTATAGATAGCCTTCAATTAGGCTCATATCTCCCAACCTCAATCCTTTCGAGTTCACAGCCTTACATGGTCTGGGTGCGGCAAAGCTCCCTAGGGCCCTCGTGGGTTCCCTGGCCAATACCAGCACCCAAATATAATTACCAAAGTTGAACATATGCAGTGTGGAATTACCATCCTCAGTGCATCAAAGTTCAGAGGGAACTCATGGGTTCCCTAAGCAATGCTTACACTGAGGGGGTGGGGGTGGAACCTAGATCTCTAGGAGTAAAATAAAGTGCCAGAAGTGAGTTTGAAAAGAAAAGGAGTTTTGAAAGAGAGTTCATAAACCAGAGAATTTTTTTGACAAAAAATGATTTTTTGAAAAGAGATGAGTAAGTAACAATTTCACACAACATCAAAGATGCACACACAACATTACAACAGGTTCAGACATTACAAGCAGTGGTCATAGGGGATGGGAACAGGTAGAACATTTAATGGTAAGCAATCCAGTGAAAGATCTAGGAATGGTTTGGGCATGATCAGAGATTGCTTACTCTGACATAGCCATAAACCAACCATAAATTAGTCACATAGAGAGGGTCAAGGGATTAGGGTACAACACAATTATGAAAAACAGATAATAAATATGCCCAAAAAAACACCCATGACAAGGGAGACAATAACATGCTGAGTGTATTCTAATTACAGGTTTTGCAGAAGAACCATAAATAAAAGTAGACTAAGAACAATAAGAACTGAAACAAGTAGAGAATCATGTTGTTGATGAAGCTTTAAATTTAAAATAAGACATACCAATAAAAAGGAAAGCAAGAAGAATGAGAGAGCAAGACAAGAGCACAATGGTTAGCCTTGGCTTATAGCCGGCTAACAGTAACCAAGAGCAAGGAAGAGTAGTAGATCAGAGAACTTTTTGTAAGAAAGAGAGTTTTCTAACACAAGTCAGTGTCTTTTGTTTGTGAAACGCTAGAACTTTTATAGTTGAAAAACGAGTAGAAAAATATGGTAAGAATCACAAAGGCATGGTAATAAAAGAAGTCAAAATCAATCAGTGTAAGAAAATTACATGGTTCCCTTGAATTATGGGATTCAAACTCAGAAATGGTAAAGACATATAGCCACATAAGGTAAAATAGCAGTCAGTACAAGACTAAATAAGGAAAGAATCAAAGTATCAGGGTAGTCAAGGAACTCGGAATCAATTAACCAAGAAATCAAGACATTTGTTCCCTTAGGTTATGAGATTCAAAATTCACACGGTAAGACCTAGTAACATACAGAATTAGTACCTGACTAATAAGGAAGGAGTCGAAGTTTATTAAGTATAGGGTAAACAATTAGGGCTGGGTTCAGAACATTCCAATTAAGGAAATAGACAATAAGAATAAAGCACCACGGGCGAATCAATTAATCCTGAATAGAAATTGAGGGTTTAAAGGTAAGTTTATCAATCAAAACCCCAAAGTATGGAATCTAGAATCAATCACAGAAAGAGTCACAGTTCTATATTCATCATATAATAGACAAGAATAACCAGTCATAGCAAGCGTGCAGGTTAAACAACATTGATAGAAAGAGGCAAGTCTGAACAGTCAAGATGGACATAGGCACATAGAGGTGATATAAGTTAGGCTAAGAAAACTCAGTAGAACATATTCGAGGCAGATAATCACAACAACTTAAACAACAAACGAGCAGTCATGCTAATACACAGAATCAAACAAAGCAATCTAGAAAAAATTAGGGTTGTTAACATAAGCGAGATAAAAAACTAGTAAGATCATAGAATCAGTCATGATATGCAAAGAACAGACTTAAATGCAAAGAGAAACTTAGTTTTTCACAAGCATAAAAGAGTTCTGAGAAACCCTAGTTTTTAAAAAGGGAAGTGAAACCGTTTATAAACTAACGATTCCTTAAAGTTCGAGTCAAGAACAATGTAAAACATAAATAAACATGCTTGAATCGCTTAAAAACACCATAGATTTGAGAGGTTTAGGCAAAAATTAGGGTTTCATAAGAGAATCAGAGATAACCGGAAAACCTGCTGTGAAACTCAAGGATCGTAATGAATATGGCGTGGCCGTGTCAAAACCCCACCGGAGAGGCCGGGAACAACCAAAGAAGGATCCCCAGGTGCGAGTCGGCATGGCCCAGAACCTCGAGGCCTTTAGAGATGAAGTGAGCTAGATGGAGGAGACAATATGGAGGCTCGTAGTCGAAAGGATGGTTGTCGGAGATGGCCATAGGAAGGCGGTGGAGTTCCATCGGAGATGAAGAGACAGAAGTCTCTGGAGACTTAAAGAGAGAGACAAGAGTTAGAGAGATGAGTGGTAGGTGAAAGAATGAGAGACGGGGCGGGGNGGGGTTGGTTCGAGTTAATTTAGGAAAATAAATTCTGGGCCGTTGATCTAATTTTATCAACGACTCATATTAATTGGAGGAGTTGGGCCGGGTAGAATTTAGGATTTGGGCTGGGTAGTTGGGCTGGTTAGGATCAGGTAGGTTGGGATTAATTGGCTAATTTTTAAATATGAAGTGGCTCAACGTTAAATACCCAATTAAAATAGATAGATAATTAATAAGATAGCTAATAATTGTATAAAAAATAAAATTAAGTCCAAATAGGTAAAATTATAGTAATTAACTAATATTAGGTGTAAAAATGCATAAATTTTGAATTGAAATAGTGCAAAAATGTCCAATTGGCCATAATTGTAAAATTATTGTAATTGAAATTAAGTGAGACCCAATTGGCTAATTTGTGAAATAATTGAATTCTACGGGACAAAAAATGATTAAAAATAGCATACTAAGCTGGGAAACATTTTGAAATTATTTATAACATAATTTATGGATAATTATTTAAATATGAAATATTAAATAAACATGAAGACAATTTAATAAAAATATAGAGAAATAGGAAATATACTCCTTATTACAATGAGTGATTTTGAAAGTATATATGCAAATTTGAATATAATTTGAGGAAAAATTGGGTATCAACATAGGCAAGTTAATAGGTCTCCGATGCTCGTCTTGATAAAACTGTTTCTTTGCATTATGTTTCTGCTTATATGGATATCCTTCCTATAGGATTCTAAAATTAACAAAGTGTACTGATTCAATTGCGTGCATTTGTTGCTTATGTGTGGAGGTCAATGTGAGCCCTTATTTGTTTCCTTACATGAAATTCCTATTTGTATTTTATTTTTCGCCTAAATTTCTCATTTTTAAGTAATATAGGCCAGTTTAGAACCACCCTAAATAGAGGTCCTAATACCTCCAGGGCCATAGGTATGGGACGGGTAGTGCATGCATAAGGAGAGAGTTAGAAGCTATTAGAATGCTTAGGTAAGAACTGAAAGATAGTAATTGGGCAGTAAAGGAGATGATAGCCCGTGCGCTAATGCTATGAGTAACATCCCAACTTGGGAAAGTTACAAAGTATTGCATGGAATGATCCTATAGGCTAAGAAACCTTGGACCTCCCCTCTCCCCCCTCCCCCCCTCCCGTTTAATCCCGTTTGTAGTAACTTGTATTGTCCAAATTATTTTCCTCCCCTTTTAGACTAATTCGCTTAATTTAAGTTCGTCCGGGACCCACCGTTGTGGACCTCGAGGGGTACCTAAAACCTTCCCCCCGAGGTAATTTGAGCCCTTACCTGATCTCTGGTGATGCAAACTGGTTTATGAGTTAATTGCTCTAGGTGCCTTAACGCACCTTAATCCGTTAGGGGGCGACTCTTCCAATCCCTTACCCAATCCCAAAAAGAAGGATTTTTTCCAGAAATGTCGAAACTCGATTTCACGAGAAAAAGGGGGCACGACAGCATGGCGACTCTGCTGGGGATATTTCTAGGCTCTTACCATAACGAACCTGATTTTTGTGAATTAGTCTTTAAACATGCCTTTATTATTCCGTCAATACTTGCATGCCCCTTCCCCTCCCCACTTTATGTGGATTTATTTGCCTATCTTCAGTTATTTACTATTTCTCTTTCTTGTTTTATTACTCTTTATTGTGTAAACTGACTTGTCTCTTTGTTTTCTTTGTGTAAACTGACTTGTCTCTTTGTTTTCTTTCTTAACTACCTTTACAATTGTTAAATACCGCATTTATAATTTTTCCATCGTGCAAATACGTGACAACGTGCTATTTTTGTCACATAAATAGTGCTCAACATCATATTCCACTCGTGCGTAATTAATACCATAGCAACGCTTGATGAGTGTTTGTGCTCTTCCTATATCACCCTATTTGAATTTGGAAAGGCTTATTTGCAGTAAAACTAGTCGATCAACGGTGTAGTCGATGGTTCCGTTCCTTCCCTCTCAAGTCATCCGCTTGAGGGTAACAGTCTAGACCTCTATAGAAACCTTACTCTGATTATAACTGTACATGCATCATGGTAAGCTTAGCCTGGGTTAATATGTCGTCAACATAATGACCCTTTAAGAAAAGCCTTGTCCAAAGTCTACCGGGGTTTCCATAATCCCAATGCAACCACGATCTGTGCATTAATTTGGAGAAATAAGTGCTAGTATGCTAATCGTGAATGTATAAATAGTCAAATCTGGAGAGGGAAAGGGTCTAAATCTATTTGTTTTGCAGAAAATGAGCCACGAAGTCCCCAGGTTCGGCATGGTCCATGAGATACCACCATTGTTGCGAGATTGGTGGGAATACCTTCCGTCAACTAATAAAAACCATTTGAAAAGAGTCCTTGGAAACCTACCTTCCTTATTAGATATCCAACCAAACAACATGTTAATTGAAACTGCTACTATGTTCTGGGATTGAGAAAGGGCCGTATTCCGTTTTCGCAACATAGAAATGACCCATTTTTTGGAAGAAATAGGGGGATTTGTTGGACTACCTTGGGACAGTCCCGGTTTATTGGCGACAAAAAATAGCACTCCTAGAGGGTTTCTGAAAATGGTGGGTTTGAACAAGAATGACTAGGTTTGTCTGAAGAAGTCCTATGTACCCTTTGAATTCCTTTATGAGCGATACGGTCACAGTAAATCCTACTGTAACTTCCATGACGAGTTCTCTATCACTTCCTTGGGTTGGATTCATCGCAGGGTTTTCGTGTTTATCGTCAGCTTCTTGGGTATGATAGTGTTTCCTAGCAAAAATGATAGAGTTCACACCAGACTGGCCATGGTAACCAAAGGTTTAAAGGGGGGAATCGAGGGATAAACATATACTATTGTCCCTATGATTATAGTAGACATATATTGGGCCTTGGATCGCTACCAGAAAGAGTTCAAACACTTCGAGGGTTATAATCTGCTACTCCAAATTTGGTTGCTAGAACATTTCCAGAGAGGTCAATACTGCCAAGAGTTTCCACGAAGGCCGTGGAACGATCACTTAGCCTTTCATCACCCCAGGAGAATTACCTTTATCCCAGACAAGTTTGCTCAGCCGGAGAATGCTACGGAATGGGTGCAATTTTTCATCAACTTGACTGAGGACCAACTTTATTGGATGTTCAAGTGGTTCCCTACCAATGAGTTCATCATCCAATCTAGGGACGCTACACACTTGGTGTTGATCGGGTTAAGGGGTATACATCCCTATGTTCCTATCAGGGTCATGAGACAAGTCGGTAGAAAACAGATTATACCACGAGCCTCCAAAACGAGCCACTACAGGGCGGATTTCCAAGATGATGACATCCCATATAAATGTGAAGCTCAACATATGTGGCACTTGAAGATTATTGTGGAAAGGGACACCATCGAGACGGATCGATATCATGCAGGAAAATGTGTGCTTTTACCCATCGCGGTTGGAGGACTGCATAGTAGGAATAGTCGAGCCAGGGGTCGGTCGAGGAAACAGACTCATAGATGCAGCTGTCGAAACATAGGTGAAGTATAACAGACTGTGCAAAAGGGTTCGCGAGTCCGAGGCTGAGAATCTGCAACAACACAAGACTAATATGTAATTAATCAATGAATGGAGAGAAATGGCTACCAGATCGAATAAAAGGCTAGAATATCTGGAGCAAATTCTGATGGAGTTGGAAGGGAATATGAGGAAAAGAGTCATAGACTGCCAAAATGCTGAAGGTATCGAAGGAGGACATCTCACCAAGGGCATACCTGCTGCTGGACATGCACGACTTGGGGAACCTGATCGATGGAGCCAAGAGAACCAGGTCTGAAGAAGGTCCTTCTGGGACCAAGTAGATTAGGCTTATTCGGTTTTGCTTTTCGAATTTATTAAGGCTAAGTGCCATGAGCGACTTACCTTATTATCATTTTAGATTCATCTTATTAATCGCATTAATGAAATGAGGAAATTATTGGCATTAAAATTCTCCAAATCTAGTTGTCGCTAGGCCTACCTCAGACACAACGAGGTTCCCAAATTAGGATGAGAATTTACATTCTTGCAATATGTGTTTAAATACTGCAAACATTTTTCAGAACTCTTACTAACTTGGTTACCTTTTGTTTTTCTTTATTTTTGATTATTCCCATCCCAAAGGTTAGTTCACACATACTGGCATCATCATATTACCACACAAGATCCAGAGGCCCTCCACCTCCTCCTCATCCAAGTACATCAAAAGGAAAAGGGAAAACTAAGATGGACAATACGAGTGGCGTCAGAAAAGATAACCCCACACATGCCGAGAATGTGGAAACTTCTGATGGTCAGAAGTACTCCGACACCAAATGACTTGGTTTCGCGACTTGAATAGAATATAATTGATCTACAGGGTGAGCTTGAGAAAGCCTATAATTTGGAAAACCTCTCCCTCATGCTAAACGTCCCAGATATCAACCATCCAAATACCCAAAACCCGACACCTCCTCAGAATACACCCAACCAACACCCGCATAATCCTCCCGCACCCCACCAATATACAACCCCTCCTCAAAATCCTTTACCCATACTTACACCTCCTCAACATTAGCTTCTCGCAACTCAATGTCCATAAACTACTTATCACACTCCTCAAAATACCCCCAACCTACCCCCGATCCCCAAAATTCAACCAATGATCACCACTACACCCAAACTCATGGAATTCACCAAAACAACCCCATATACGTGGAAACCTTGCCCCACTCCTCTCAGCCAATCTCATATACACTGGAATCCACTGAAAAAAGACATGCTCCTTAAGAACATGGCAGAAGAGCTCAAGAAAATCACAACCTGGGTTCAGGTTGTTGAAGGAGGCAAAGGAATCAAAGGTTTGAATTATGAGGATTTGTGCATTCATCCAGATGTAAAACTGCCGGAGGGTTTCAAACCTCCTAAGTTTAAGATGTTCGATGGAACGGGTGACCTAAAGGTACATTTTAGAACCTACTGTGACAAGCTCGTAGGGGTTGGAAAGGATGAAGGGATTCACATGAAGCTATTCATGAGAAGCCTCATTGGAGACGCCCTATCTTGGTACATAAGTCAAAATCCCAAGAAATGGGCTAATTGGGTAAGCATGGCATCAAATTTCATGGATATATTCAGATTCAACACGGAAACTGCACCAGACGTCTTCTATATCCAGAATCTCATGAAGAAGCTCATTGAGACTTTTCGCGAGTACACTACTTGATGGAGGTCAGAAGCAGTGAAGGTCAGGCCGACATTAGATGAAGAGCAAAGGAACAAATTTTGTCAGGGCTCAGGATCCACAATATTACGAAAGGTTAATGGTAATGGAGAATCACAAGCTCCGATATCATCAAGCTCGGAGAAAGGATCGAGGAAGGTATCAAAAGTGGAATGGTGACACATTTTGAGGCACTGCAGGCCACGAATAAAGCACTACAATCAGGTGGCATATCAAAGAAGAAATAAGTGGGAGCAGTAATGGTTGCCCAAGGTTCGAAATCTCCATTTGTGTACCAAACACCTCTACCCACATACCAACCTTCACCTCCCAGATATCCTCAATCTGCTATCACCTACCACACCTATAATACCCAACCAGCCTATCATCATTCACCTCCAACTTGTCCAAATTACCAAAAACCCAGGCCCAATTTTGATCGCAAACCACCCAGACAATACACCCCCATTGCTGAACCCATTGAACAATTGTATGAAAGATTAAAAGCTGCTGGATATGTCACCCCTATTCCCGCTGTGGCTATGGAAAACTCGTCACAATGGGTCAACCCAAACAGGACGTGCGCGTACCATTCCGGTATGAAGGGACATACTATTGATGAATGTCGTACCCTCAAAGATAAGATCCGAACACTAACTGATACCAAGGTCATAAAGGCAAAATAAACCACACTCAATGTTCGCAATAACCCACTCCCAGATCACAAGTTTGAAGGAGTCAATGTAATAAACACTGATGAAGAATGGGATCCCGAGAGATCAATCGGACTTATTCAGGAAGGTGATGATCCTAAGAAGCCGACAATCACTCTCAATCTCATTGTGGTACAGGTACAGCCACCAGTCAAAGTTTAGGTAGCCGCATCGACTCCCTTTGAAGTATAAATGACACCACCTGCAACTACACCTGCTCCGCTTGAGGTAGAATTATCCACTCCTTTCACCATGACGGTAGCATCCACACTACCCTTCAGTTCCAACGCTGTACCTTTGGATTATGTTGCCGAATCTAGGAGAAAAGGGAAAGTAAAGATGGAGGAGTCCGGTGTTGCTCAAAGAATGACCAGAATAGGAAGAATTTACATACTTGAGCATTTGGGAGAGACAGGTAAGGAAACTTCTAACAAACAACTCGTCATTGAAACTGGTCCAGACGACCTCTGGAGGAAAGTACAAGCAAGGGAGTATTCTGTTGTTGATCATCTGAATAAGACACCTGCCCAAATATCTATCTTATCACTACTGCAAAAATTCTGAAGCACACAGGAATGCTCTGATAAAAGGTACTGAATGAAACATATGTGCCCAACAACATTAATATCGAATAAATGACCAACATGGTGGGACAAGTGTTGGAAAGCCATAAGATCACCTTCCATGAAGACGAATTGCCACCTGAAGAATTAAGCCACAACGGGGCACTACACATCATAGTGTATGTGAATATAAGTTCATTGCTAGAGTTCTGATAGATGGAGGTTCCAGCCTCAACATCTGTCAGTTGACAACTCTAAAAAGTTTGGGCAAGGGCTTACGTGAAATACGAGCAGGATCTATGAACGTGAAAGAATCTTATGGGTCACAAAGAGCTATGATTGGAGAAACCAACCTATGCTTACAAATGGGTCATACCTGGTTCGATGTTGAATTCTAGGTGTTAGACATATCCGCCTCCTACAATTTGCTACTGGGATGACCTTGGATACATGCCGCTGGATCTGTCACATCTACTTTGCACCAAGCGGTAACATTTGAATGGAACCATCAAGACGTGATCATACATGGAGATGGGAGCAACCCCATTTACACCAGTCCGACTGTTCCGGTGGTAGAAAACATAAGGAATTTAGGTGGAGAAACCTACTATTGCATCGAGCATGTTAACGCGATTGAGAAGGATAAATGGTGGAGTAGCAAAATAGAGAGCATAATGGCATGGGCAGGGTATGAACCTGGAAAGGGGCTTGGTAAAAAGCTTCAAGGTATCTCCAAACTAGTACAGCTGAAGCGCCATGGCACAACCTTCGGGCTCGGATATCAGTATACTTGGCAGGAATATTAGAATTGGTCGGCACCATGGCGTGGTCCATACTATCATCTTGAGCAACCCGTGCCGCACCTGAATCAGACCTTCCAACAAGCCGATACAATATGGGGATCAGAAGAAGAAGAAGCCTTGGCAACATTGAGGAATTTGTTCTTGGAAGACGATGATATGGATTGTTGTGTAATAGTTGAGGAGGAGGAGGAATAAGGCCTCACTATCCAGACTGTGGAGAAATGAGCATTCCTCAAGAACTAGAGTGTTAGAACATCAAGGGCCCGACGAGTCACGGGGTAGCAAGGCTGAAAAGCACTGTTTACTTTTTCTGGAAAAAAATGATTTCCTCTTTTGCATTTTGTTTTTAAATGATATTTCCAATTTTCCAAAACATTATTTGAGTTATTGGAAATAATTTTGTTTAACTCTTCAAATGACTTGTATTATTACTATTTTTCTTTCATATCTTCATCCCTACAACATTACTATTTCTTACCTTTATGAACCAACGACTGTGACATGTAATGAGACAATGCAACAAAAAGACAGTGACTCGAGAGAAATAGAAGATGAGGATGTAATACCTGAGGAAATATTTAGAGAAGTGGAAAACTTTGAGAACAAGCCCAAGTCTAACATGGACGAGACCGAGATAGTCAACTTGGGAGATTCCGAAACCGTCAAGGAAACCCGCATAAGCATCTATTTGTCACCATCAGAGAAACAAGATTACACTCACTTCTTGAAAGAATATGAGGATATCTTTCATACGACGATATGACAGGGTTGAGCACATCCATAGTGTTCTCACAAGTTACTTACAAATCCAATGTTTCTGCCAGTGAAGCAAAAACTCAGGAAATTAAAGCCAAACATGAGCCTGAAAATCAAGGAAGAAGTCACTAAGTAGATCAAAGCCAAGGTCCTCAGAGTAGTTGAGTACCCAACTTGGTTGGCCAATATTGTACCAGTTCCAAAGAAATATGGGAAAGTAAGAGTCTTGTTGATTATCGGGATCTAAACAGAGCAAGTCCCAAGGATGATTTCCCGCTACCAAACATACACATTCTGATCGACAATTGCCCTAAGCATGAACTCCAGTCCTTTGTAGATTGCTTCGCGGGTTACAATCAGATTTGGATGGACAAAGAAGACATATAGAAAACAATATTCATCACACCATGGGGAGTGTACTTCTACCAAATGATGCCGTTCTGTATGAAGAATACTGGGGCCACCTATGTGAGGGCTCTAACAACGATATTCCATGATATGAGAAGAAATGGCGTGGGGTAGCCACAATTTAAGGTGTTATTTATTTTTTATCCAATATTTTTAATGCTGAGAAAAAGTAGCCACTAGTCTATTAAAATTAATATGAATAGACAATGTTACCCTTTCCTGTAAAAATTGCGCGGGGCATCCTATGCTGACGTATGCTGAAGTTTCGCAGTTACAAAGACAAAACTTCAGCTAGAACTGAAGTTCCCTAGTCTATATGCTGAAGTTTTTGTCATTATAACTGGGGAACTTCAGCCCCGTATGCTGAAGTTCCCCAGTTACAAAGACAAAAAATTCAGCTCTAAAGCTCTAGAGCTGAAGTTCCTCATTTACGAACTTCAGCTCTCCCAAGTTATAAAGACAACAACTTCAGCATACGGGGCTGAAGTTCCTCAGTTACAAAGACAAAACTTCAGGACAAAGATAATTGTGTTAAGGAAATGTAGTCCTAATGTCTTGAAGTTAAGTTCAAAAGTTAAGGACCTGTAGTCCTGAAGTTTAGTTCAAAAGTTAAGGACGAAGTGTTTTTTACTTTTGGACTTGGATCTCAAAGTTAAGGACTGAAAACTATAAGTTAAGGACCTAATGTCCTTAAATGTTTAACTTGAAATTTTAAGTTAAGGACTGAAAACAATAAGTTAAGGACCTATTGTCCTTAACTTTTTAACTTGGAACTTAAAGTTAAGGACCGCTTGTCCTTAACTTTTTAACTTGAAACATGAAGTTAAGGACTGCTTGTCCTTAACTTTTGAACTTGAAACTTGAAGTTAAGGACTTCTTGTCCTTAACTTTTGAACTTGAAGCTTGAAGTTAAGGATTGCTTGTCCTTAACTTTTGAACTTGAAGTTTGAAGTTAAGGACCTTCAAACATGCGCAAGGCTATTTTCAGACTTGCGCAAGGACCTTCTATCACGTTCAACCTCCTCCTTGAGAAGTTATAGCACAAGGGTATTTTCGTCGAGTTCGATAAAAATTCATTAAACTAATGGCTAAAGAATAAATACATTTAAAACGTTGGCTTTAAAATAAAGACAACTTCTATTAGTGGCTATTTGTACACATCGCCCATGATATGATACATAAAGAAATAGAGGTATATGTTGACAACGTCATCATCAAATCCAAGCGGGCTACAGATCACATAGCAGATTTGAGGAAATTCTTTGACCGGCTACGGAAGTACAGTCTAAAGTTAAACCCCGCAAAGTGTGCATTTAGGGTTCCTGCCGGAAAATTGTTGGGATTCATCGTCAGTCGCCGAGGAATAAAGTTGGACCCTTCAAAGGTTAAAGCCATCCAGGAACTACCACCACCAAAAAGCAAGAATGATGTGATGACTTTCTTAGGACGTCTCAACTACATCAGTCGTTTCATAGCACAGTCTATAGCCATATGCGAGTTGATTTTCAAAATGCTGAAGAAGGATGTTGTAACCAGTTGGACCGAGGATTGTCAAAAGGCTTTTGACAAAATCAAGGAATACTTGTCCACACCACCGGTCTTAGTCCCGCCAGATCCTGGTAAACCACTTACTCAACCTTTCATTGTTAGATGGAGCCTTCGGTTGTGTTCTGGGACAACATGATGAAACAGGAAGAAGAGAGCATGCCATATACTACTTAAGCAAGAACTTCACTCCTTATGAAGCACGATACTCTCTGCTGGAATGCACTTGTTATGCTCTAACCTGGATAGCTCAAAAGCTAAGGAACTACTTCTGTTCCTATACTACATATATCATATCAAGGATAGATCCCTTTAAGTACATCTTTCTGAAACCTAACTTACTGGGAAGCTGGCCAAGTGGAAAATCTTTCTGAGAGAGTTCGACATTATCTATGTAACTCAGAAAGAAGTCAAGGGACAAGCATTAGCAGATCATCTTGCTGAAAATCCTGTAGGAGGAGAATATGAACCCCTAAAAACGTATATTCCTGATGAGGAGGTATCATTCATAGGAGAAGATATTGTTGAAGCCTACGACTGTTGGAGGATGTTTCTCGACGGAGCTGCAAATTTTAAAAGAGTGGGTATCGGAGCTGTCTTGGTATCAGAAACTGGTCAACATTATTCGGTGTCTGCAAAACTCAGATTCCTATGCACTAATAATATGGCGGAATATGAATCATGCATATTAGGGCTCAACCTGGCTGTTGATATGAATATTCAGGAACTGCTAGTAATCAGCGATTCAGACTTACTTGTACATCAAGTACAAGGAGAATGGGCTACTAATAATTCCAAAATACTTCCATATCTACACCATGTACAAGAAATGAAGGAGCAGTTCACAAAGATAGAATTCTGGCATGTCCCCAAAATTCAGAATGGCTTCGCAGACGCATTGGCCACCTTGTCATCAATGATACAACATCCAGACAAGAATTTCATCGATCCCATTTTGGCGAGGATCTATAATCAGCCTGCTCATGTTGAAGAAGAAACGGATGGAAACCCCTGGTTCAACGACATCAAAGAATATTTGACAAAAGGAGAATACCCGGAACATGCAAACCAGACTAAAAAATGCACCCTTCGGAGATTGTCCAATCATTTCTTCCAAAGCAGAGGAACCCTGGGACTGTTAAGGTGTGTTGACGCAAAAGAGGATTCGAAATTGCTCGAGATAATACATGTTGGAACCTGCGGCCCACATATGAACGAATTTATCTTGGCCAAGAAAATACTCAGGGCCGGATACTTATGGATTACCATGGAAACAGAATGCATACGGTATGTTTAGAAATGCTACCAATGCTAGATACATGCAGACATGATACGGGTGCCGCCAAACGAGCTTAATGCAATAAGCTCACCTTGGCCTTTCGCTGCCTGGGGAATGGATGTCATCGGCCCAATTGAGCCCAACTCCTCAAACGGACACCAGTTCATTTTAGTGGTTATCGATTACCTTACCATATGGGTTGAAGTTGCATCTTACAAAGCAGTAACCAAGAAAGTCATCGCAGATTTTGTCAGAGACCGGATTTTTTTTCGTTTTGGGGTTCAAGATTCCATCATCACTGAAAATGATGCCAATATCAACAGTGATCTGATGAAAGCCATGTTTGAAACTTTCAAAATCAAGCACAAGAATTCCACAACATACATGCGGAGCCGTGGAAGCCGCCAACAAAAACATCAAGAAAATACTAAGGAAAATGGTAGATAATCACAAGAAATAGCACGAGAAATTACCATTCGCCTTACTGGGATAGCGTTCCACAATCTGCATATCAATCGGGGCTACTCCCTATCTGCTAGTTTAAGGTACTGAAGCTGTCATTCCCGCCGAGGTAGAAATTCCTTCTTTAAGAATCATACAAGAAGCCAAACTCAGCGATGCAGAATGGATAAGGAACAACTATGAGCAATTAGCCCTCATAGACGACAAGAGGATGAATGCAGTGTGTCACTTCTAGCTCTATCAGAATAGAATGTCCAGGGCTTTCAATAAAAGGGTCAGACAAAGACAGTTCACGCCAGTGCAACTGGTACAGAAACAGATCCTTCCACATCAAGCTGAGGCCAAAGGGAAATTTTCTCCCAACTTGAAATGCCCTTACATGGTTCACAAAGTACTGACAGGAGGGGCACTCATACTCGCAGAGATGGACAAAGAAATCTGGCCAAAGCCTATTAATTCAGATGCAGTCAAAAGATACTATGTGTAAATCACTTTCTGCTTCTTCATATGATGTAATTGAACTACGCTAGACCTGATTCCCATTTAAGAGGGGATACGTAGGCAGCCATATGGGTTTGGTCACAATTCAATAAAATTTCCATTTTCCCCACAAAAAGAAACTAGGGCAGAATTTTGAGGAGGACCCTAAAAATTCCGAAGTAAGTTCAGCCAACCGCAGCATATGGGGCAGTCAAAAAAGTCATCTAGTTAACTGGGGAAGAATTTTGAGGAGAACCCTCAAAATTCTACGGCAGCGAAAGTCGCAATGTCTCTAATAATGTCACAGTTACTGGTTCATCTAACTAACTTCTAAACTGTATACCACTATGTCTTTGAAAATTATACACGCATGTTTTTGAAAAAGAAACTTTTCTTTAGCCAAATGAAACCCTAATAGGTTCAACATGATCTTCAAACAGAGCGGAGCAAATCGAGTAGGCAAAGGCACGAACCAACCTCCCCCGCAAAAAACTTACAAATTTTACTTTGGATGCAGGACTATATCATCATGATAAACACCAGCGGAACGACATAATCGCTATGCATAAAACACATTATCAGCTAAGAATACTTCACTTTTACCCTTCTCCTTGCATGAGGCTAAGCCCTACCTCTCTATTTTCATAAGGCTGAGCAATGCCTTCTCTTTGCATGAGACTAAGCCCTGTCTCAAATCACCTGCATAAGGCTCAGCCTTACCTCTCTATTTGCATAAGTTTAAGCACTGCCTTCTCTTTCCATGAGACTAAGCCTTGTCTCAAATCACCTGCATGAGGCTAAGCTCTGCCTCTCTATTTGCATAAGGGTAAACACTGCCTTCTCTTTGCATGAGACTAAGCCCTGTCTCAATCCTAGCATGAGGCTAAGCCCTGCCTCTCTATTTATATAAGGCTAAGCACTGACTTCTCTTTGGTTGAGACTAAGCCCCGTCTCAATCATTTGCATGAGGATAAGCCCTGCCTCCCATTCGCATAAGTCTAAGCACTGCCTTCTCTTTGCATGAGACTAAGCCCTGTCTCAATCCTTTAATGAGGCTAATCCCTGCATCTCTATTTACATAAGGCTAAGCACTGCCGTCTCTTTATATGACACTAAGCCCCGTCTCAATCATTTGCATGACGCTAAGCCCTGCCTCCTTATTCGCATAAGGCTAAGCACTGCCTTCTCTTTGAATGGGACTAAGCACTGTCCCAAATTCGCACGAGTCTTAGCACTGTCTCTCTTGCATTGCTTTGTTGCATCGGACTAAGCTCTGCCCTTAACTTCGCACAAGACTAAGCTTTGTCTTGTTGCCTCTAGCATCAAGCCTCCGCACCTCATAGGCTGAAATATATCCAACTTGTCCGAAGGTGTGATAGTCTAAAGGCACCATACTCTAAGGCGGAAGACATCATGCCATGCACATCATTATTCAAAGGCGTCATGGTTCGGAGGCACCATTTTCATGGCCCAAGAACATCATTTCATGGCCTGCGAATTCTGTACTGCACAATTCATGGCCCGGGACATCCTGGTCTAAGGACGTCATCCTCAATCGTCCATAGACAGTTTTCATGGTCTGAAGGGAATTTGCATCCTAAATTTATGCAAATTTATACGTATATGCTTGCAATACATCTTTTGATTTGCAGGAGACCCAGTGAGTAATTGTTATCCCAACAGGAGCAATCCCGCTCCAGTTCCTTCAAATTATTCAAACCTGACCGCTCACTATAACCGTTTCACCTATTCGAAACCTTGTGTCCATCCTTGTGACAACCTCATCGGTTCATTCCACCGGTAGATCCAGAACTACACACGGTCTGATTCCTGTAAAATTAGGGATATGTAGGCAGCTCGGGGACCAGAGTGCGACTTATATCTCTCAAATCAATCTATTCGGAAACAATTGGCCATCATATCTTTACCCGACAACTCTTTCATCCTTCCCGGGTAAAAAGAGGCAGCTGTTGATACCCAATTCTTTCATATATATTTCAAAAATACATATTTATACTTTCAAAATAGTGCATGATCATCGACCAGTATTTTTCCATAATCTTCTGTAATTTTAAAGGATTTTTAATTAATTCATTCCAGCATTTTATTATCTAAATAATTACTAGTATCATCAAAAATGATTTTATAATAACTTTATTACTTAATTTTTATCATTTATATTTATATTAAGCTTTAATCATTTTATGCATAATTATATTTACATCTTAAGGTTGTAATCGCAATAACTTTGCAATAATAGGTCATGCATGCATAATTACTTTATTTACACGAAAAATGAATTTTTATATTGTTATAATATTGAGTAATTATCTTAAATCATTTTCATATACAAATAACATTTTTCATCATTTATTAATTATTTTATTAATTTAAGTGTGTATTTAAAACATAGCCCTTTTATTAAATTTTACGGACCAACCCTATACTAACTAGCTCAACTATCCTAACCCATAACCCAATAGCCAAACCCAACTACCCATACCCATACCCATCTGATTAACCCGCCCCACCAAAAAATATCCAATCCTAGCCGTTGATCTTCTAAGATCAACGACACTAAACCTTCAACCCCTTTTTTAACATACCAAATTCCCAAACCCTACCCTCATTTTTTTTAACCCACCGCCTTTGGATCCTCTACTCCACTCTTCACTTTCACTCCCTTCAAACCCTAGCCCCGCCGTCACACATTCCCAATTGATTCATGGGATTTTCCTTCGATCCCCTGTCTTATTTGGCTTCATATCTTTACTGGTTATACAATTCTTATGTTACATGATGTGAATATCAAGAAACTCGAACCAAATCTAGTTCAAAGTCTCTCATATCTCGGCTATTTCGTCTATGTTCACTCCCATACCTGTGAGTACGAATCTTTTCGTATTTTAGGGTCTCAAATCTCTGGTTCAAACCAGATTTAGTTCACTTCTGTTTATTTTCTCCGAAGAACGTGGCTATTTCCTGGATAAATCTGCTTAGATCTGAAACGATTTAGTGTTTGTTTGGTATTTTCCCTTTAAAATTTCGATATTTCTATTTCTTACAGCTTTTATTATTTTATGACCGATTTTTACCCTAAAACTAGGGTTTTGGTTCTAACTGATTTTTGTAAGAAAATGTTTTAACATTTAAAGGTTTCATCTCTGGTTTTCTTATTTACTTTTCGACTGATTTTTACATGATTTAGTTAGTTCCATCTATATGTCTTTGTATTTCTTAGGATTTCGATTATTTTACTATTTATTCTACTGTTTCTACCAGTTTACCTTTAACTCTTTCAATTAAGTGTTGATTGATTTTACTTACCTAAATTGGGTTTTGAAATCAGCTTTCCTTTAGAACTAGTATTTCCTTATTAAGATTTTACATGTTCTTACCTTATTTATGTGATTAATTACTCGTACTACTTTCCTTAACTCCCTTACTGACATGATTTTTATGCTTTCATTATTAGAGCCGACTTATAATTGATTTTCTGGACTTATCTCTTACCTTATTTAACCTAGTACTTAACCACTAATTGATTCTATGTAAGGCTTTCCTTAAATTACGTAGTACCTTGCTTGATTCTGTCATGTTGATTGATCCATGCTGACCTTAATTGATTGTTAATTGATTTTCATACCTTATTTGTGTATGACTGATTCCTTACTTTATTAGTTTGCTTCATTGTGTGCTATAAAAGCACCTTGCTTGTTCTGATTTTCAGACCCACACTTTACAACCCCTTGAGAAATAATTTTTCACTAAACAACTTTAAAACTTTAAAACTTTCTGCTCTCCTTGTTCTCTCTTTTTATGATTTATGTACTAAGTGGTTACTGTTTGGCCGGCTGAAAACCAAGGCCAAATTACTCTGGAACTTAACTGCTATTGTATATTTACTTGCTCTCTTCTCAACTAGTATGCTCTAACCTTTGCAATTTCATTCTCTATGCTTTGTTTGACTAACCTGTTTCAATTTCTAGCATGATTCTATCCTTTATATGACTATATGATTTCATTTGGTAATAATGTTAACTTAAGACTAAGATATTTCACATAGCATGAATACTCTTATAAGTTAATGTAATGTTTAGTTTGTTTCATTAACCTGTTCTGAACTTTATAAGGTACTGTTAGCATGTAATCATGTGTTATAAGTCCAGTCTGTTTCTGTCTCTGTGTTCAAGCCATGACCGTTTTAATATTTAACCTAATCACATGCCAATCTGCTTGAACTATGTGCTGAACATGGATTCTATTTGTTTCTTGGTGCAATTCTGTTTGCAACCTTGTAATATGAATATGTTTGCTTCTGAAAATTAAGCTATTTCTAAAACCTACCCCCCTCCCTTTACCCTTTATGCAATGGTTTTCCAAACTCCTACTCTTATTCATTTAGGTTCTCACCACTCCCAGCGTGAACACTGCGTAGGGTCCTTGAGACTCCTTTGAACTCTGACATATTGGGGCTGGTTTTCCAATCTTTTAGGAGTTACTTTCTGAATGTGGTTCTGGTGTGAGCATTGCCCTGGGTCCTTGAGGCCCTTCAAAACTTTGACTCACTGGAAGCCTGACTTTTAATGTGCCATGGATGGATCATTACTATCCTCCAAAGCTGTTTTGTTGGAAGGCCTGGTTCCCAGGTTTATATTGGGCCTATGAAGGTTCCCTATAGTGTAATGGATACTATTATATAACTTATCCATTCTGGATTGTAATAATTTCTGTAATAACAAATTTGGGGTTGATTAGTGAAAGTTGGGGGGTTTCCTTCTATTTTGGTTAAACTTGGGTAGAAATCCTGCCTATAGGTTTAATTATATTGATCAAGTTATGGTATTACTTGTTTAGAGATCCTGCCTATAGGAACTTCTTGATTGTTTAGTTCTGTACTTTTTCACTTACATATTAGAGATCCTAGTTTATAGGATTTTCCGTTAATTCTGCATCAGAAATCCTGTTCCTAGGATCCACATATATTTTTAACTCAACGTGCATTAGTGACCATGTCTATAGGATTCTGTTTGTTTGAAATAATAACCTTTTCTGACAATCTTCTTAAAGTTCTGTCTACATATGATTAATAGATACCATGGTCATAGAAATGAAGATCAATTCAAACCTAGAAACATGACAATATGATTTAAACTAATAGATATCATGCCTATAGGATGAAATCAGTTTTCAAACTTAGAAATCCTGTCTATAGGGGTTTAAATCAAGTCAGTAATTAAAAATCATGCCTATAAGAAATAAAAGATCAGTCTCAACTTAGAAATCATGGCTATAGGGGGTTTAAATCAATTCTGCAATTAGCAAGCATGCCTATATGACTTAAAAGGAATAGAAACATGTATTTATGAGTTAAAATCAGGATCGCCTATAGGATTCCGTTAATTAGTTATGAGTTTGACCAATTATGGCTATCACTTAGGCAAATCTGTAAGGGTTGCTAATGATTCTGGGCCTCATAATTGTGACAATTTGCTGCTTGAAAGTGCCCGGATTCATGCTTGATACAATCAGTAGGCAAGTTAATAGGTCTCGATGCTCGTCTTAATAAACTTGTTTCTTTACATTCTGTTTATGCTCATATAGATATCATGCGATAGGATTCTAAAATTAACAAAGTTTGTTGATTCAATTGCCTGCATTTGTTGGTTATGTGTAGAGGTCAATGTGAGCGCTTATATGTTTCCTTACATGAAAGTCCTATTTGTATTTTGTTTATCGCCTATATTTCTCTATGTTAAGTAATATAAGTCAGTCTAGAACCACCCTAAATAGAGGTCCTAATACTTCTAGGGCCATAGGTAAGGGATGGATAGTGCACGCATAAAGAGTGTGTTAGAAGCTATTAGAGCACTTAGGTAACAAATGAAAGATAGTAATTTGGTAGTAAAGGAGATGATTACCCATGCACTAATGCTATGAGTAGCACCCCAACTTGGAGAAGTTACAAAGTATTTCATGGAACAATCCTATAGGCTGAAAAACCTAGGACCCCCATTTAATCCCGTTTATAGTAACTTGTATTGTCCAAATTATTTTCCTCCCCTTTTAGACTAATTCGGTTAATTTAAGTTCGACCGGGACCCACCGTTGTGGACCTCTAGGGGTGCCTAACACCTTCCCCCAAGGTAATTTGAGCCCTTACCCTATCTTTGGTGATGCAAACTAGTTTATGAGTTAATTGCTCTAGGTTCCCTAACACACCTTAATCCGTTAGGTGGCGACTCTTCCAATCCCTTACCCAATCCCAAAAAGAATGAGTTGTTCCAGAAATGTCGATACCCGATTTCGCGAGAAAAAGGGGGCGCGACAATACCAATTCGAGGTCATTAATCAATAATGGCCGTGGTCAACTCTATCCATATTTAAAGTAAAAAAAACACATTTTTTTAAAATTTCACATATGAACTTTTCGTAAATTGACACGAATCAAGTACGCAAGTTATAAATCCTCAAATAAGTCTATGAGAGGTCTAGAAACACAGAAAAGGGAGCTAGTACTCAAAGCAACCTACCAGGTCGTTACATTCTCCAACTCTAAAAGAAACGCTCGTCCTCGAACGAACATAAAAATGTACCTGGACTAGTAAAAAGATGTGGTTATATACTACTCATATCGGAATCAGACTCCCACTTAGCCTCCTTAGTTGGATGACCTCACCAACACACTTTCACTGAAGGAATACTCTTAAATCTCAACTTCCAAACTTGTCGATCTAGAATAGCCATCGGCCCCTCCTCATAGGTCATATAAACAACCTCCCCAACTCTCTCCAAAATCTCAAACAATCCAATAAACCTCAGGCTCAACTTGCCCTTCTTCCCAAATGGCATAACGCCTTTCATAGGCGACACTCGGAGAACATACTTCTCACCTTCCATGTAAACCAAATCTCAAATTTTCCGGTCCGCATAACTCTTTTGCCTAGACTGAGCTATACGAAGCTGCTCCTGAATCACTTTCACTTTTTACAAAGTATCACGAACCAAATCAGTGCCCAACAATCTAGCTTCACCAGGATCAAATCATCCAACCAGAGAAGAACATCGCCTATCATATAAGGCCTTGTACGGAGCCATTTGGATGTTCGAATGATAGTTGTTATTTTAGGATAACTCTGCTAGAGGTAGAAATCGGTTCCACTGACCCGTGAAACACATAGAGCATGTCACGACCCAAATCCCAATCTAGGTCGTGATGGCGCCCAACGTTGATATTAGGCTAGCCAACCTTATTAGTCTAGTATATCCCATTTAAATTTTACCAAAATTTATTAAAAATACTTGAGTTCTTGTCGCGAGCATGAGGAAAAGAATTTCAAGCATCAAAGACAATTCAACTGAAATGACCAAAAGTTAAGAACGTGCTCCGGGTTGAAAACCAGATGAACCTGCCTCAGAACCTGTACAATTAAGTACAGGCGCGTAGCATGAGTACATAAACATCATGTACCCAGTAAGTATCCAGTCTAATCTCGAAGAAGTAGTGACAAGATGTTGACTTGACACTCACTAGGGCCAAAACAATTTATTTAATTATAAGGCTAAGCATGAATTTCAAAGCTGAATAACAATAAAGACAAGAAATGACAATTCTTTCCACAAGTACATTTAGGTGCCAACTCTTGTTAAACAGATACAAACTTATTCTTCAAGGCCTTTTTAACGGTTTAAAATCACAGAAAATACCAAGAAAATTAACATGCTTACAACATGTCAAAGACACACGGCTCGATCCAACAGAAAAGTAAATGTGCATTGCCGAAGGCTCAAACAAAGCGAACCATAGATCCATCTATTAACCTGCCGAGGAGAAAAACCCGCGCCTATGAGAGTAGCGGAGGAAATCACCCGCTCACGGGTTATAATTTGCGAAGCAGTTTCACATAAACATTCTTCTCAATTCATTTTTCAAATTAATGACTTACTTGAAACCTTTAAATTCTTAAGATGTTGATGTAAACTCTCACTCAATGATGACCACACATATAAATCAATCAACAATGTTCACAAGGCATGGTGTAAGCCTAAAATACATGGGCATATTAAGAATAGTCACTACGCCCAGAATCTTTTCACCTAGTGCGTACGTAGTCCCCCCCCCCCCACAATCATTCACATAATAAATTATTTCACCTGTGTGGACAATTCCCTCTTGCAAGATTAGAAATGAGACTTACCTCGTATCGCGCCTACTTCCCGACTCAAAAATGAACTCAAACCTCCAAATTTGACGCCCAACAACTCGAAACTAGCCAAACATTACATAAACTAGTTAATGTATGCTCGGAAGTTCATAATTCTACTATTTAAGCGATTGCCCAAGCGAATTTGTAAGATTCTTAATATTCAACCCCGGGCCCACATGCTTGGATTTCAGAAATTCTTAAAGAAAGTTGTTACCCATAACCTAAGGATTAATAATATATGATTTTTACTAGATTCCATAACTAATTTTGTGGTTAAATCCCACTTTATTTAAAAACCTAGGTTTCACCCTAAACCCATAATTTTCACTAATCTTTGAGTGTTAATCTACCCAAAAACTAAGTAATAAACTCACATTAAGTAGGAAATAAATTACCTCAAGGTGCTAAGTCGAAATCTCTATTTTTGGGAGCTGCTAAATCACCAAAATTGTGATAAATGCTCTCAAATGAGCCTAAGTCCCATTTTAAAATGACCTCATTACCTTCAGTCATTCCGTACCTGCAGCGCGTGCACCGCACCTGTGGACCAGTGTCCGCATCTGCGGAAAGAGGAGGGGATGGCCTGGATCGCACCTGCGGAAGGATTCTCGCACCTGCGGCTCCGCTTCTGCGAAGAAGGGTTTCCACCTGCGGATCCTGGGCACCTCCTTGATGGCCGCACCTGCGAGGCTACGACTGCACCTGCGGTCTCGCACATGCGGCTGTCCAGTCGCAGATGCGGTCGCTCCAGATCTGGTGCACCAGCATCTTTCTTTGAGCTGAGACTCGCCTCGCGCGACGTCTGAAAGGCATCCGGGGCCCCCCGAGGCCCAGTTAGAATACACCAACAAGTTCTAAATCATAAAGAGGACTCTCTCGGACCTACAGAATGCCCGAAACAACATTAAACCAAAGAATCGTACCCCAAAACCAACTAAACTTAACTTAAGAACTTTAAGTTCTTGGATTCACTTCCAATACGTCGAAACGTACCTATACTACTCGGAATGACACCAAATTTTGCGAGCAAGTCATAAATGACACTACGGAACTATTCCCAGCCTCAGAATTCCGTTTGCACCTCGATAACACCAAAACACGTTCCAAACGTCAATCTTTGAACTTCAAGAATCATATTTCACTATTTGGCGCCGAAACGCCCCCGGGTCATCCAAAACCCGTTCCGAACATATGCCCATGTCCGAAATCATCATACAAACCTATTGGGACCTTCTAATCCCAATTCCAAGGTTGGTTACTAAAAACGTTGACCCAAGTCAAACTTGGCCTCTAAGCCACCCTTAAGGAACTAGGTGTTCCAATTCCAACGCAAACTCATCCAAATTCCCGAACCAACCATCCCCGCAAGTCATAAGTCAATAAAGGCAAGTATAGAAAGTCTTATTCAGGGGCATGGGGTTCTAGAAAGCAAAACGACTGGTGGGGTCATTACAGAACATACCCACAACATGTCCGCCGAAATTTGAATAGTACACTTATATTGTCCGTCCTTTGAGGATGAAATACGGTACTCAGATTGACTCCCACGCCCAACTCCCACTGCATAACTATCAAAAAGTGTGAAGTGAACTGTGTGCCCAGCCTGAAATGATAGAATTGGTCACACCGTGCAGGCGGATAATCTCCCGGATAGAGATTTGAGCCAACCGTTCTGAAGAATAGGATGTCATCATTGGATTAAAGTGTGTGAACTTAGTCAACCGATCCACAATAACCCAAACAACATCTTACTTCCTCAGGATCCGTGGTGAGCCTAACACAAAGTCCATAGTTATACGCTCCTCCTTCTACTCTGGTATCACCAACGTTTGAGTCAAACCACCCAATTTTTTATGTTTGTACTTCATTTGTTTAATTTCAAATACCGAGAGACATGTCCAAAAATATCATTCTTCATCTTTCACCACCAATAGTGCTGACTCCAGTCACGATACATCTTCGTGACACCTGGGTGAATGGAATACCATGAACTGTGTGCCTCTTCAAGGATCAGCTCTCTCAACCGATCAAGATTTGGAACACAAATCCAGCCCTGAAGCCGCATAACACCACCATCCCCAATCACAACCTTCTTGGCACTACCCCGATGCATTGTGTCTTTCAACACAAACAATTGAGGATCATAACATGGGCGTGCCTTGATATGCTCTAACAATGATGACTACGCCACAACACTGGCAAAAACCTTACTAGGGTTCGAAAGATCAAATCCCAAAAATCTGTTGGCCAACACCTGAAAATCAATGGCTAATAGCCTCTCCACTACCGGTAAAGTGCCAAGCTGCCCATATTTTGTGCCTTCCTGCTCAAGGTATCATCCATTATATTGTCCTTACCCAGATGATATAATATGGTGATATCATTATCTTTTTATAACTCTAACCAACTTCGCAGCCTCAAATTAAGATCCTTCTACTTGAATTGATGTTAGAGATTCCGATGGTCGATATAGACCAAACATGGAATGCCCTATAGATAGTGCTTTCAATTATTGAGTGCGTGAACAATGTATGCTATCTCTAAATCATTCGCAGGGTAACTCTTCTCGTAGACCTTCAAGTGACTAGATACGTAGTCAATCACCCTACAATCCTGCATCAATATCCTACCGAGTCCAATACGTGATGCATCACAATACACAGTGTAAGATCCCAAACTTATGGGCAAGACCAACACAGGGGCTATAGTCAAGGCAGTCTTGAGCTTCTGAAAACTCTCCTTACACTCGCTAGACCATCTGAAAAGAGCCTCCTTATAAGTCATCTTGGTTAATGGGGCTAAGAGTAATTAAATCCCCTCCATGAACCGGGAATAGTAACGCGCCAAACCCAATAAGCTCCAAATCTCTATAGCTGAAGTAGTTCTAGACCAGTTCTGAACTTCCTCATTCGTCTTAGGATCCATTCTGATACACTCGGAAGACACAAAATGACTCAAAAAGAAAACTGATTCTTACCGTAACTCACACTTTGAAAACATAACATATAGCTAACAATCCTTAAAAATCTGAAGTACAATCCATAGGTGATGCTCATGCTCCTCCTAAAATGAGAGTAAACCCGAATATCATCAATGAAGACAATCATGAAGGAATCCAAATAAAGCTTGAACACTCGGTTCATCAAATCCATAAAGGCTGTTGGGGCGTTAGTGAAGCCAAATAACATTATCAAAAACTCGTAATGACCATAACGAGTCCTCAAAGTTGTCTTAGGGACATCCGATTCCCTAATCTTCACCTAATATGTAACGACCTGGCCAGTCATTTTGAGTATTTTAGCCCCATGTCCCTATTTATTTCCTCCTCTATATCATATTACGGTTATGTGATTTGTCGAGGTGGTTGGTTTAGTTTCGGGTGAGTTTCAGAGTGGATTGGGACACTTGGTCCCGATGTTGGAAGCTTAAGTTGAAAGAGTTTACTAGAGATTGACTTTTGTGTAGACAAATTCGGAATAGTGTTTTGATGATTACGATAGCTTTGTATGGTGAGTTTGGACTTTGGAGTGTGTCTGAATATTTATTCAGAGGCCTGTTGGTCGTTTTGGCTTGAATTGACAAAAGTTAGAAAGTTGAAGGTTTGGAAGGTGAAGAAGTTTGATTGAGAGTTGAATTTATTGATATCGGGTACGAATTTTGGTTCTGGGAGTTGGAATATGTCCATTGTGTCATTTATGACTTGTGCACAAAATTTGAGGTCAATCGGAGTTGGTTTGGTATGAATTGTCATTAGTTCGGAAGTTTAATATTCATGGATTCAATAGGTTTGAATTAGGTTGCGATTCGTAAATTTGATGTTGTTGGATATGATTTTAGGCCTCGGGTAGGTCTGTAATGTTATTTGGGACTTGATGGTATGTTTGGACGGGGTCCCAAGGGCCCCAGGTACGATATGGATTGAATCTGGGTTCAGTTTGGACTTTGAAGGATTTTTGTCCAGCTGATATTCTGGTGCAATCGCACTTGCGCACTTTAGGCCGCAGGTGCGGCACCACAGAAGCGGCCTCTGAGCCTTCCACGACCCAAAAATCAACCTGTCAGGATGGCGCCTATCATGATACTAGGCAAGCCGACAATTCAAACATCACCAACACTTTCAGATTTAAAATATATCCAAACAGGTTTTGAACAAGTAAAAGATCTCATAAAACCGGATAAAACTGCCACAACTCGATACATAAGTTTCTGAAAACCAGGGTGTTACTTAGTACATGAGCATCTATATAATGACATTGTCTAATAAACTATCAAGAAAGTAGAACTGAATAAATAAAATTGAAATACAGGGGAGTAGAGTCAAGGATTGCGGATGCCAAAGTAGTTACCTCGATGATCTCCAAACAGGTAAAAACTCCACGATCAACAACCACCGTGCCCGAAAATGCCTGGATTTGCACACGAGGTGCAGGGTGTAGTGTGAGTGCAACCAACTCGATTAGTATAAAAAATAAGAAAGGCAAGGTAAGAGAAGTAGTGTTCTTCGATCGGTACGGTATAATATTTAGACATTTCAGTTTGGTATTTTGGGTATTCGGTTTCATAAAATGCTATACCAATACCGTACCTAATTAAATTCGGTATGGTTCGGTTATTCTCCTTTCAATTTCGGTCTATTCGGTTCGGTAACTTCGGTTTATTCGGTTTGAATACTAACTAGTGCATGGAGTCATAGACGGTAATATTCTTAATTAAAGTACTCAAAGGTACAAACCTAAAAATGTTTGTTGACAAAAGTTTTGTCCAAAACCAACATATACCAACCTAGAGAGAGAAAACTTAGAGAAATGTCTTGTTACTTGCTTAGAGTTAATTGATGAACCTAGGGAATAAAGTAAAGTAAAATTTTAGATTTCTTATACTTATGTTATAATTAATGAAATATGTATTGTGTAGTATAATATATATTTTGGTATTTCATTTTAAACTAGCAAATACCATACCTAATGCCAATTTTTTAATAAATTTAAACCAAATACCAAAATACCGAATACCTAATACCAAAATTTTCGGTTTTGGTACGGTAATTCGATGTTTACCAAATTATGCACAACCCTAAAGAGAAGCTTAAATTATTGAGGATACTAGTTAATTTAGTGTAATTATGTCCCTTTAGACCAACACATCACAATATTTAAAGCTAACTCATAAGACTTTGTGAGAAGAATATCCGTGTGTGCATGTGCACTGTTTCTCAAATACCCTGCCCAAACAATATTATGGCATGTAGAGGGAATGTATCAATTAAATTAGATAAATAATCAAGGAAATACAGATTCCACACACTACACGGATAACTCACGTGCTAAAAATAGAACCTGCACAGACAACTCACGTGCAACACGGACAACTCACATTTCTATAATATCAATATATAGATCCGGACGGACAACTCACATGCCAATAATATGAATACATGGATCCGCACGGACAACTCACGTGTTGTACGGACAATTCAAGTGCCAATAATATCAATACATGGATCTGCCCGGACAACTCATGTGCTGCCCGGACAACTCAGTGCTAATAGTATAATCCACCCTGCATAGCCGCAGGCCCCAGTTGAAAAATATCATACATAAGAAATAAAGCAAGTATACAGGTATATGATAAATGAAATAAGATTATCATGTCCCTGGATGGGAGTAAATAGCAGGATAAGTGTAGGCATGTGCAAAGTGTGCTATCGTAGCTCAAACTGGCAATTTCATCAATGAAAAGCATTTATTAAGTTCGTTCAGGGGTTAGTTAGCCTCATCATGGCTCAATTAGATCACATAAAATTTTACGAGATATGAAAGCTTAAATCTTAACAATCATTTCTGGTCTTATAAGAGCCCGAGTAAAACCCAAACATGAATATATAATCCCGGTCCCCACACATGGGCTCATCCCCACGCATGCGCACACCCAAATGCGCGTGGCTATCAAAACAATTTAGGAAACTAATGACTCTACCGAGTTTAAATATGATACTTACCTCAAGAAAATCGAATCACTCCGCTAGCAAGCCTTGGCCTCATGAAGCGGACGCCGAACGCCTCAAATATAGCCCCAAACAATTCGATATAATCCCCGAGCCCACGTTTCGGAACCTAATAGAAGTTACAAACTCCGAAAGTCCATTCAATCATGAGTCCAACCATACCAAATTTACCAAATTCCGAAACCAAATTATCATTCAAAATCCCCCAAACTAACTCCCCAAATCACTAGCCTTCAGCTCCCAAATTCAACCTAAAAACATATAAAGTAGGTGGGAAATTCAATGGGAAACAAGATTATTGAATAAATATGATCACAAGTGACTTACCTCAAGAAACCCTTCGAAATATCTCTCAAAAATTGCCCTCATCTGAGTTTTCAAAGTCCAAAATGATAAAAATCACGAAACCCTCGAATTTAATACTCTGCCCAGTGCTTTCGCACATGCGGGGAAAATTTTCGCACATGCGGAATCACTTTTGTGATAATAGTTCCTCTTCTGCGGAAGTCACACAAGTCCAAAGGGTTCACACCTACGCTCAAAGGTCCGCACCTACAGAGGCGCTTCTGCGACCCTTGATCCGCATCTGCAAACACAACCCCTCCTTCCTGTCTCCGCATCTACGGAGTTCGACTCGCACCTTGGGGCTCGGAGATGCGGCATCTCCCTCACACATATGGCCCATCAACAACCCATATGAACTCTCTTTTGTGCCACTCCAGATGCACCTGCAACAAATCCCTTTGCAGGTGCGACCATACCAGAAGGCAGAATTTCCAGCAGTGCTTCAAGTCCAAATTTCATCCGTTAACCACCCGAAATCAACTCGAGGCCCCCAGGACCTCAAACAAACACACCCACAAGTCCAAAAACATGATACGCACTTAGTTGATGCCTCAAATCATATCAAAAACATGAATCGCTCCTCAATTCAAGCTTAACGAAAACTAAGAAATTCTAACTTCTACAATCGATGTTGAAACCTATCAAATAAAGTCCGATTGACCTCAAATTTTGCACACAAGTCATAAATGACACAACAAACCTATCCAACTCTTGAAACCAAATTCCAAGCCCAGTAACCACAAATCGACTCTTGGTCAAACTTCTCAATTTCCAAGACTTCTAACTTTCCAACTTTCGCCATTTCAAGCCTAAATCAACTACAAACCTCCAAATCACTATCCTGACATACTCCTAAGTCCAAAATCACCCTACGAAGCTATCGTAACCACCAAAACTCCATTACGGAGTCATTTACACATAAATCAATGTTCGGTCAACCTTTTCAACTTAATTTTCCAACCTTGAGACTAAGTGTCTCAACTAATTTCGAAACATCCCCGAAATTGAATCAACTACCCCGTCGAGTCACATAACAATAATTAAGCATAATATGAGCAATAAATGGCGAAATTGGGTTACAACACTGTCACGACCCCAATCCTAAACCAGTCGTGATGGAGCCTATCGTGGAACTAGGCTAGCCAATACTCACACTTTACAGTTTCTTTCAAAATCCCAACCAATTTCAAGCATTTTATAAAATATACAGAATTTACTAAATACATTAGGCCAATAAATAGTTCAACCAACCCCAAACCCATAGCCAACATGTCATGAGAATCTAAGAAAAATATGCCAAATGGTATACTATTATAATACAAAACCTCCGAATAAATAGCTAGATAAAATAAGAAGGGAAAAAAGAGATACTGCGGACGTTGAAAAGCTACCTATATATCCCACACTCTGGCTCCACACGGAATAGATAGCTAATGCTCAGTATCTGCACACAAGGGTGCAGGGAGTAATGTGTGTACGCCAACTCAGTAGTAATGAAAATAAATCAAGTCTAAGCGGCAAGAAAATACATAAGAATCGGTGTCATCAATTCACAATATGCACAACCTTTCTTTCCAACAGTATATATAGATATATGAAATAATCATGCCTTAAAACCAACTTCACAAAAATCCTTTGAAAAATGTATATTTTCAACAATTTCAGACGGAAAGATTTAGTATGAGAATGAAATAAATCATAAGTAGCCCCTCGGGCAAAAACAAGAATCATAAATCGCCCTTCGGGCAGAACATCATTTAGCACCTCACAGCCACTCAATATCAGCCCCTCGAGCAACCTCACGGTCACTCATGCCTCCCAATCACTCATCACTCGGCACTCAGCACTCAGCACTCAGCACTCAGTAGGTACCTGCGCTCACTAGGGGTGTGTACAGACTCCGGAGGGGCTCCTTCAGCCAAAGTGCTAATATCAAGCCACCTCGTGGCATATCATATCCTCACAATCAGGCCCTCGGCCTCACTCAGTCAGAATCTCTCAAAAACCCCTCGGGCGTATCAGTAAAACAGGGTACTCGACCCAAAACATCATTTTTAAATCTCAAAGTAATGTAAATCAGGCTGAGTTTTGAAAATAGTAAGCACAATGTGACTGAGTGAAATCATCAATAAACAATGAGGAAAATAGCAGTAAAAAGCCCCATGGGGTCTAAACAAGTCGGCATGAGGCACCAAACATCGCTTGTAGCCCAAATATTGCAATAATCATTAGAACACAATTTAACATATGATTTAGAGTAAAATATGCAACTCAATAGTTGCCACGGAGAGGATCAAGTCCAATCCAAAAAGCCGTGCGCGCCATATAATCGTCATCCGACATGTGCGCCATTCTAAAATCAGTGAGAAATATGAAGTACGGGGTTTCAGACCCTCAGGACAAGATTTATAACCATTACTTACCTTTACCGGACACAATACTAGTCCGCTGCTCTTGCCCCTCAAATTGGTTCCCGATTGCTCCGAATCTAACCAAAAACAATTTAACATCATTAATATATTCTAAAGGAACACAACCCAATCGAAAACTAAACATTTATACAAACAAAATATCGAAATTCTGCTAAACCCGAGCCCCGGGCCCATGCCTCAAAATTCGATAAAATTTACATCACTAGAAACCTCATCCTCCCACGATTCTACACATACAAAAAACACCACAATTGCCTACCCAAATCACCAAAAGAATTTTCCAAATCCTCCTCCCATTTTTCCAAACTTTTTCTACTTTAATCCTTCAAATTACAAGCCTAATCCGAACAAAATAGCATAGAAATGACTTTAATAATCCGGGAACTTACCTCCACTGAAGACCCTCGAATTCTCTCTTCAAATTCCCTCAAATAAGCTCCAACCGCATGCAACAATGGTAGAATGACTAAAGTTTCACGGAGGCTTTCTTTTATACTGTTCTGCACAGCAAATCCGCTCATGTGGTCCCAGGTGTGCACCTGCAAGAACCCACTAACGGATTAATTCTCGCACCTGTGATCTTTTCTCTGCACCTACGAACTCTTCGCACCTGTGGCATCGCACCTGCGGCTACCCATTAGCATGTGAAGCCAACACCAGAAACTTTCACCAGCAGCCATTTGCTACAATTTCCCAAGTTCAAAACTCCGCCAACCATCCGAAATCAATCCTGCGCCCCTCGGGGCCCCAACCAAACATACCAACACACTGCATAGCATTATTCAAACTTAGTCGAGCCTTTGAAACACCAAAAACTACATGAAAACACCAAAATTACATCAAATTCAAACCTATGAACTTTGAAACTTCTAAATTCGCCAATGACGCCGAAACCAAACAAAACACCTCCTATTGACCTGAAATTTTGCACACATATCCAAAATAACATTACGGACCTGTTCCAACTTCTGGAATCCCATTCCGACCCCGATAGCCTATTTTCCACTACCGACCGGAAGTCGTCAAAAACTAACTTTCGCCAGTTCAAGCCTAATTCTACACCGGACATCAAAACTCCATTTCGAGCACACTCTTAAGTCCCAAATCACCTAACGAAACCATCTGATCCATAAAATCCACATTCCGAGGTCGTTCACCAATAAGTCAACTCTCAGTTGACTTTCTCAACTAGTAGGCTTCTTCGAGAGACTAAATGCCTCAATTCTCACCATGACCACTCCGGACCCAAACCAACTGACCCAACACAACATAAACAAGCTAAGCAATATATGATAACGCAGAAATAGGGGAAACGGGGTAATTCTCAAAGAACGACTGGCTGGGTCGTTACATCTCCCCCTCTTCAACAAACGCTCTTCCTCGAACGGGTCTAGAAACATACATGGAGTCTCGAATAAGTGAGGATATTTGTCCCGCATCTCTCGCTCGGTCTCCCAGGTGCCACCTCCACCGGCTGGCCTCTCCACTAAACGGTCACTGAAGCTATAGCCTTAGACCTCAACTTTCTGACTTGTCGACCCAAAATAGCCACTGGCTCTACCTCATATGACATATCACCCTCAAGCTGAACCGTGACAAAACATGAGACATATCACCAACATACTTTCAGAGCATCGAAACATGGAACACCGGATGAATACTCAATAAACTGGGAGGCATAGCAAGCCTATAAGCCACCTCCCCAACCTCTGAAGCACCTGAAATGGCCCAACGAACCTGGGACTCAGCTTTCCCCTCTTCGCCAATCTCATAACACCCTTCATGGGCGACACCTTTAGCAACACCTTATCCCTAACCATGAAAGACACATCTAAGACCTTCCGATCCGCATAACTCTTCTGCCTAGACTGCGTCGTGCGAAGCCGCTCCTGAATCAACTTCGCCTTATCCAACGCATCCTGAACCAAGTCTGTGCCCAGTAGCCTAGCCTCACCCGGCTCAAACCAACCAACTAGAGATCTGCACCTCTTACCATATAAAGCCTCATAAGGAGCCATCTGGATACTCGATTGATAGCTGTTATTATATGCAAACTCCGCTAGTGGCAGAAACTGGTCCCATGAACCACAAAAGTTAATCACATAAGCATGCAACATATCCTCCAAAATATGAATGGTACGCTCCGACTGCCCGTCTCTCTGAGGATGAAACGTTGTGCTCAACTCGACCTGAGTACCCAACTCTCTCTATACGGCTTTCCAAAACTGGGATATGAACTGAGTACCTCTATCGAAAATGATAGAAACTGGAACCCCATGCAATCGGACAATCTTCCTGATATAAATCTCAGCTAACCGCTCCGAAGAATAAGTAGTACCAATATGAATGAAGTGCGCGGACTTGGTCAGCCGATCCACAATAACCCATATAAGATCAAACCTCCTCGAAGTCCGTAGGAGTCCAACTACGAAGTCCATGGTGATCTGTTCCCACTTCCACTCCGGAATATCAAATCTCTGAAGCAATCCACCTAGTCTCTAGTGCTCATACTTGACCTGATGAAAGTTGAGACACCGAGCCACAAACTGAACAATAGCTTTCTTCATCCGCCTCCACCAATAATGCTGCCTCAAATCCTGATACATCTTTGCGGCACCCGGATGGATGGAGTACCACGAAGTATGGGCCTCAGCTAGAATCAAATCTCGAAGCCTATCTACATAGGGGACGCAAATCCGGCCCTGCATCCTCATGACCCCATCATCACCAATAACCACATCCTTGGCATCACCGCGATAGAACCTGTCCTGAAGAACAAGCAAATGTGGATCATCATACTGGCGTGCTCTAATCTGATCGTAAAGATGTCACGACCCCAAACCCTAAATCGGTCGTGATGGTGCCTATCGTGGAATTAGGCTAGCCAATAATCACATGTTTACAGTTTCTTTAAAAATACCAACCAATTTCAAGCATTTCATAAAATATACAGAATTTACTAAATAAATTAGGCCAATAAACAGTTCAACCTACCCCAAAACCCGGAGCCAACATGTTATGAGCATCTAAGAGAGACAAGCCAAAAGTCTATACTATCATAATACAAAACATCCGAATAAATATCTAGATACAACAAGAAAGGAAAACAGAGATGCTACGGCCGCTGAACAACTATCTCTATATCCTGCACTCCGGCTCCGCACAGAATAGCTGGCTAATGCTCGATATATGCACCTGAATCTGCACACAAGGGTGCAGGGAGTAATGTGAGTACGCCAACTCAGTAGTAATGAAAATAAATCAAGTCTAAGCGGCAAGAAAACACATAAAAATTAATATCATTAATTCACAATATGTACATCCTTTCTTTCCAACAGTATATACATAGATAAACGAAATCATCATGCCTTAAAACCAACTTCAAAAAAATCCTTTGAATAATGTACATTTTCAACAATTTCAACCGAAAGATTTAGTATGAAAATGAAATAAATCATAAGTAGCCCTTCGGTAAAAAACATGAATCATAAATCGCCCCTCGGGCAGAACATCACTCAGCACCTCACAGCCACTCAGTATCAGCCCCTCGGGCAACCTCACGATCACTCATGCCTCCCAATCACTCATCACTCGGTGCTCAACACTCAGCAATCGGCACTCAGCACTCAATAGGTATCTGCGCTCATTGGGGGTGTGTACAGACTCCGGAGGGGCTCCTTCAGTCCAAGCGTTAATATCAAGCCACCTCGTGGCGTATCATATCCTCACAATCAGGCCCTCGGCCTCACTCAGTAGAACATCTCAAAAGCCCATCGGGCGAATCAGTAAAACTGGGTACTCGACCCAAAAAATCATTTTTAAATCTCAAAGTAGTATAAATCAGGCTGAATTTCAAAAACAGTAAGCACAGTGTGACTGAGTGAAATCATCAATAAACAGTGAGGAAAACAGTAGTAAAAAGCCCCCAAGGGGTCTAAACAGATCGGCACGAGGCCCCAAACATGGCTTATTGCCCAAATATTGCAATAATCTTTAGAACACAATTTAACATAAGGTTTTGAGTAAAATACACAACTCAATAGTTGTCGCGGAGAGGACCAAGTCCAATCCAAGAACCAGTGCGCGCCACATACTCGTCATTCGACATGTGCGCCATTCTAAAATAAGTGAGAAATATGAAGTACGGGGTTTCATACCCTCAGGAGAAGATTTATAACCATTACTTACCTCTATCAGGCCACAACACTAGTCTGCTATGCTCTTGCCCCTCAAATTGGCCTCCGATTGCTCTGAATCTAGCCAAAACCAGTTTAACATCATTAATATATAGTAAAGGAAGACAACCCAATCGAAAACTATCAATTTATACCAAAATCTCGAAATTCGGCCAAACCCGAGCCCCAGGACCACGTCTCGGAATTCGATAAATTTTACATCACTAGAAACCTTGTCCCCCCACGATTCTACACATACCAAAAACACCACAATCAGACCACAATGACCTACCCAAATTGCCAAAAGAATTTTCCAATCCTTCACCCATTTTTCCCAACATTTTTCTACTTAAATCCTTCAATTTACATGCCTAATCCGAAAAAAATAGCATAGAAACAACTTTCATAACCTGGGAACTTACCTCCACTAAAGACCCACAAATTCTCTATTCAAATTGCCTTCCAATGAGCTCAAACCGTATGCAACAATGGTGAAATGAATAAAATTTCACGGAGGCTTCTTTTATACTATTCTGCCCAGTAATTCCACACGTGCGGACCTTTAATTGCACCTGCGGTTCCAGGTGCGCACCTGCGCAATCCCACTAACGGACCAATCCTCGCACCTGCGGCCACTTCGCCGCACCTGCGGCTTCGCAGGTGCGGGCAACTCTTCGCACCTGCGGATTTCTCCTGCCTAGCCTCTTTTTTCACCTACGCATGGCCTTTTGTAGGTGCGACGTCGCACATGCGGCTACCCATCCGCAGGTGCGGTCAACACCAGAAACTTACACCATCAGCTATTTGCTACAATTTTCCAAGTTCAAAACTCTGCCAACCATCCGAAATCAATTTCGAGCCCCTCGGGGCCCCAACCAAACATACCAACACACCCCATAGCATTATTCAAACTTAGTCGAGCCTTTGAAACACCAAAAACTACATGAAAACACTAAAATTACATCAAATTCAAGCCTATGAATTTTGAAACTTCCCAATCTCGCCAACTATGCGGAAACCAACCAAACCACCTCTGATTGACCTGAAATTTTGCACACATACCCAAAATGATATTAGGACCTGTTCCAACTTCCGAAATCCCATTCTGACCCCGATAGCCTATTTTCCACTGCCGACCGAAAATCGCCAAAAACTAACTTTCGCCAATTCAAGCCTAATTCTACACCGGATATCAAAACTTCATTCCGAACATATTCCTAAGTTCCAAATTACCTAACGAAACTATCTGAGCCATAAAATCCGTATTCCAAGGTCGTTCACCATTAAGTCAACTCTCAGTTGACTTTCTCAACTATTAGGCTACCCTAGGAGACTAAATGCCTTAATTCACACCATGACTACTCCAGACCCAAACCAACTAACCCAAGACAACATAAATAGGCTAGGAAATATATGATAAAGCAGAAATGGGGAAAACGGGGTAAATCCCACGAAACGACCGGCCGGGTTACATCCTCCCCCTCTTAAACAAATATTCGTCCTCGAACGGGTCTAGAAACATACCTGGAGTCTCGAATAAGTGAGGATATCTGTCCTGCGTCTCCCGCTCGGTCTCCCAGGTGGCATCATCCTCCGGCTACCCTGTCCGTTGAACCTTCACTGAAACTGTATCCTTAGACCTCAACTTTCAGACCTGTCGACCCAAAATAGCCACTAGCTCTACCTCATATGACATATCACCCTCGAGTTGAACCGTGCTGAAATCCAAAACATGAGATGGGTCACCAACATATTTTTGGAGCATCGAAACATGATACACCGGATGAATACTCGATAAACTGGGAGGCATAGCAAGCCTATAAACCACCTCCCAAACCCTTTGAAGCACCTCAAATGGCTCAATGAACCTGTGACTCAGCTTTGCCCTCTTCCCGAATCTCATAACACCCTTCATGGGCGACACCTTCAGCAAAACCTTATCCCCAACCATGAAAGACACATCTCGGACCTTCCGATCCGCATAAAACACTGTGACTGCCCGTCGGTCTATGGATCAAACGTTGTGCTCAACTCCGCCTGAGTACCCAACTCTCTCTGTACGACTCTCCAAAACTGGGATGTGAACTGAGTACCTCTATCGGAAATGATAGAAACTGGAACCCCATGCAACCGGACAATATCCCTGATATAAATCTCAGCTAGCCACTCCGAAGAATAAGTAGTGCCAATAGGAATGAAGTGCGCGGACTTGGTCAGCCGATCCACAATAACCCATATAGCATCAAACCTCCTCGAAGTCCGTAGGATTCCAACTACGAAGTCCATGGTGATCCGCTCCCACTTCCACTCCGGAATATCAAATCTCTGAAGCAATCCACCTAGTCTCTGGTGCTCATACTTGACCTACTGGCAGTTGAGACACCGAGCCACAAACTCAACAATATATTTCTTCATCTGCCTCCACCAATAATGCTGCCTCAAATCTTGTTACATCTTTGCGGCACTCGGATAGATAGAATACCGCGAACTATGGGCCTCAGCTAAAATCAAATCTCGACGCCCATCTATATTGGGTACACAAATCCGTCCCTGCATCCTCATGACCCCATCATCACCAATAACCACATTCCTGGCCTCACCGCGACGGACCCTGTCCTGAATAACAAGCAAATGTGGACATACTGGCGTGTGCTAGTCTGATCGTAAGGAGAAGACCTAGAGGCTACACAAGCCAATACCCGCGGGGGCTCTGATAGATCCAATCTCACCAACTGACCCACTAAGGCCTGAACATCAAGGGCTAATGGCTGCTCTGCTACTGGGAGGTAGGCTAGACTCCCCAAACTCTCTGCTCTACGACTCAGGACATCAATCACTACATTGGCCTTCCCCAGATGATATAAGATGGTGAGGTCATAATCCTTGAGAAGCTCCAACCACCTCCTCCGACGCAAATTCAGATCCTTATGCCTCAGCAGATACTACAAACTACGAGGATCAGTGAAAATCTCACACTGCACTCCATACAAATAATGCCGCCAAATCTTCAAGGCATGAACAATGGAACCTAACTCAAGATTGTGCACTGGATAATTCTTCTCATGCACCTTCAACTTCCTAGACGCGTAAGCAATCACCCTACCATCCTGCATCAATACCACTCTAAAACCAACTCTAGAAGCATCACAATACACTATGTAAGAACCCGAACCAGTAGGCAAAACTAGTATCGGAGTTGTGGTCAATACCGACTTGAGCTTCTGAAAGCTCTCCTCACACTCATCAAACCATCTGAATGAAGCACCCTTCTTGGTGAATCTGGTCAAAGGCGAAGCAATATAAGAGAATCACTCCACAAAGCGATGGTAATATTCCGCCAAACCAAGAAAATTCCTAATCTCTGTAGCTGAGGATGGCATGGGCTAACTCTGCACCACCTCTATCTTCTTCGGATCAACCTGGATACCCTCACTAGACACCACGTGCCCCAAGAAAGCTACTGAACCAAGCCAAAACTTACACTTGGAGAATATTGCATAAAGTTTTTCCTCCCTCAACCTCTGTAACATAACTCTCAAATGCTGAGCATGCTCTTCCTGGCTACGAGAATAAACCAAGATGTCATCAATGAACACAATGACAAAATAATCAAGGTAAGGCTGAAACACGTTGTTCATCAATTGCATGAATGCAACTGGGGCATTGGTCAACCCAAATGACATAACCAGGAACTCATAATGACCATATCCGGTCTTGAAAGTAGTCTTCGGAATGTCAGAATCCCAAATCTTCAACTGATGATACCCAGATCTCAAGTCAATCTTGGAGAACACTCTAGCTCCCTGAAGCTGGTCAAACAAGTCATCAATACGGGAAGAGGTATACCGGTTCTTCACCGTAACTCTGTTCAGCTGCCGATAATCAATACACATACGCATGGACCCATCCTTCTTCTTCACGAACAACACTAGTGCATCCCAAGGTGACATACTAGGTCGACTGAACCCCTTATCTAGGAGTTCCTGAAGCTTCTCCTTCAATTCCTTTAGCTCCGCTGGTGCCATAATATTAGGTGGAATAGAAATAGTTTGGGTGCCTTATTTAACCAAATAATTAGACTCTTTGACTAAAGCTTATTTTTAAGATAAATACAGGTTACTGATAATCAAGGTAATGAAGAAAAATGATTAATAGACAGTATTGCAGAAATAAAAAATTGAAGTTAATTGTATTCGAGAATCAGATGCCTTTACAAGCTGTATTCCCCTCCCTTATATAGGAGATTGTTACAACGTACGACTTTTGCTATGGTTATTCATTAATGACTAATTATGACATTAATGAGGCGTTACAAAAGATAACGGTAATTGGGGCTCAGTTACATAATGTTCGAGTAATCAATTGTGGTGTCCTTGAATCTACCCGTAGCTTTGTCTAGATTCATTCTGACCATGCATCTCTCCCGTTTTGATCAAGTTGAGTTTCCCGTGGCTGATAAGTTTGTGGGTTTACTGAACTGTGCCTCTTTGTACCGTATCTCTTCAAAGAATCACATCCAGCTATTGTGTTTTCCTGTGTCTACGTGACTGGCTGAGTTGTCAAAAGCCGGCTTAGATGTGAAAATCTTTTTTACCAATACAGATAGTCCCCCCACTTACCATATATTTAACGATTAATATTTGGTAAGTGGATATTCATTTATGGTGGGAATATTTTGCCGCCGTTTTTCCTTGAATCTGTATCCTTCTCTGCACCATAGGCGTCGTTTGTCACTTCCATTTAATGCTCATACAACGTGTCCTTTTCGGATTGGTTCTACATTTACTCGACACCTAGTGACATCTTAAATTATGACTTTTCATCATTATTTTCCTTTTTCTTCAGGTTTGACGGTTGTCTTCAAGTATAAAATACATGTTTTCTTTTCTTTTCTTCCACGAAACACTTTTCCAACTTTGTCTTTTGTAAAGAACTTTCTTCTTTGCCTTTGTAGACATGTCTTCTTCAAACCAACCTCAAAGAGCAATAGATATTGAAAGTTTAGCGCCATCTTCTGCTCCGACTAGAAGTCGGAGGGGTGGTAGACTTAGAAGTCTAGGATCCACTTCTTCGAGGGGCTCATCTTCTTCTCAGATAGTTCCTCCTCCTTCCACTAGATATCCTGTTTCTTCGAGATTTAGGATTTCTCGGTCTTTGTCTAGAGGTAGAGGCGAACGACTTCGTGAACCCGGAGTCGATGAAATTGTCCCTACTGAGTTTATTTTTGCTAGGGATAGTCAACTTCTTGTAGATCAATCTTCTTCTCTTGATAGTGTTTAAAGATATCCAACCCTTATAACTGAGGATCAAATTTCCCTTGTTCGTAGGGAGTGTTTTTGGAGGTCTGACTTTCTTCTCTATATTCCGAATAATAATCAAAGAATAATGTCTTACAAGACGGGATATTATTTTATTCAAACGTATCCTTTCACTTTAGGGTTTAGACCCCCCATTCACCTAATTATAATTGAATTTTGCCATTTTTTCAATATATGCTTAGGACAAATTGACCCGCTTGTGTAGCGAGTTGTCGCATGTCTTAGGAGTTTGGCTTCTTTAGCCTCGGTTCCTTTTACCTTCAATCACCTTATTCACCTCTACTCTCATACCTTATTTCATGAAGGGGTTTTTACTCTGACTGATAGAAGCAAAAGAGTGTTGGTAACCCCCGGAGATGATAAGGATAGGGGTTGGTACCTATGGTATGTTGTTGTACCCACTGTTGGTTTAGTGGGTGAGGAAAATCTTCCTTTCCCCGAGAAGTGGAATCGCGCACGTGAGTACGCTTTTAGCTTACATTTACTTTTTCTTGTTTTGACTTGAGATATTTTATTAACACCGTATCTTTTTTTTCTTCTCTCAGCAATCATGATTACTGTTGAGAATGTCTCTGGTATTCGTGATTGGGTAGAAAAATTGTTTTATGTTGCTCCTTCAGAAGAAAGATCTTGGAAGTACCTCGCTGTGAGGTATGGTTGGCAAGTAAAGACCCACGGTAAGTGAATCTTTTGTTCTTGATTTTTTCCTTACTCGCGTCTCTTTTTTTTTGTTTATCTTTTTCCCTTTTTAATAGGGTTCTCCGCTCGTGGGGTATCTGCTTCATCTATCCCAAAGATGTCCCTGGCTCAGGCCCAGGAAATTATTGTTGGTTCATCTTCCTCGAAGAGGAAGGTTAGTGAGTCTCGTTCCGTAAAATAAGAAGAATAAGAAGAGGGTGCTTTAGTGCATAGGCCACGGAGAACGCGAATGGTTTTAGATGATGAGCTTACAACCTTAACCTTTCCTTCCGTGTCTGTGATTGAGCCCCATGTCCTTGATGATGTTTCACATTCCCTTATTCCTCAGGGTGTTGATCTTTCTCCTGACGATGTCTCTTTGGCTACTGCCTTTCCTACTTCTTTGAGAGAAGTTGTTTCATCTATTCCTTTTGGCTATTTCAACTTCTGTTGTTTCTTTTCCCGTAACTTCTTCAACTCTTCAAATCTATGTGCCTGTTGCTTTGCCTGTGGCTTCTCCAGCTCCTCAACCTTCCATGCCTATTACTTTTCCATCTCTGCCTACTTCCATGTCTTCCATTAGGAAAGTAGGGTCTTCAACCAGAGAGATGCGGCAGGTGGTAATAGAGGTTCCAGCTGAGGGGAATCTTTTCAAGAAAACGGGTGAGCCTGAAATGTGTCTCAAGCCTTTGATAGGTCCCTCTGAGAAAGCAAAGCTAGCCATCCACGGTGCTCTTACATGGGCCAATGAGGTCGTGCATACTTCTTTAAAGGTATGATGCAAGTTATCCTCTTTCACTCTCGTATATGAAATTTACCATATCTGACCGGTTTATTTCTTGTAGATTAACCTTATAGGCATGGAGCTTATGAAGAGGATTTTAAACACAGACCAAGAAACAAAAGAGTTGCAGGCCAATGTTGATAATCAGAGAGCACAATATGATAGCTTAAGGATTGACATGGATGCTTTAGAAGAGGAAAGGAGTACCTGAAGCGGTAGATGAGACTCATGGCAGCAGAATTGGCAGTGGAGATAGCTTCTTGCAGTCAGGTTGATAAAGATAAGAGTGTTCTGGAGTCTTTATTTGCGGAGAAGTTGTCTCGTGCCTCAGAGGAGATTAGAGACTTGAAGAACTTGTTGGGGCAGAAGAAGGAATACTCAGGCGAGCTCGTGCAATCACTCACTCGTACTCAAGAAGACCTTCGTAGGGCTTTAGACAAAGCTCAAACTTTAGAGGAGTCGATTGTTCCATTAAGGGCCGCACATGAAGCTGCAGAAGCGGAGAAGGACGGATTGAGAGCTGAGCTTCAAGTTTGGTCAAAGGATTATGAAGATTGGGAAGAGGTGGCTGCTGTCGATGGGAGCTGGGCGTATATGAATTCTCGCCTTGATACATTTATGGATATGAATCAAGAGGGTTTTGACGTTAGTGCTGAAATAGCCAAAACTAAGGAAGTCATGGAGAAGGCTCAACAAGGTCATAACCTCTCTTCACCTGATGGTGAGATTCCAGCCGCTCATGCCTCTTCATACCCAGTTGCTCTCGTTCTTTCTGCCACTAAAGTCAACCCCTTTCTTGAAAAGATTTAGTTGATTTATCCCCTTTTTTTCTTTGTATCAATTGGTGGTTACCCCTAGTCCTATCGGGGGTAAATTTGGATTTCCTTTAAGTCCCCAAATGACAACTTAGGGGCACCATAATGTATATAAAATTTTTATACGACTAAGTATAAGTTAATACTTAGTTTTAGCCATTTTTAATATGAATATTAGTTCGCCTTTTGTTGAGTTTCTGTTTCACTCTTTAAGTANCATGAAGAAGACGTCTCAACTTCATGATAATGCAATAGAGTGATAGGAATTTTACACATGTTTAAGAATGTTTCCAAGGAAAGTTTTTTGTTTGAACTTCCATGACATTTTACATGTGTTTGGTTATCGTCTAAAACTCATGTTTGCAACTTTTTCTGTTTAGCAGATTTGATATACTCTTGTATTTCGTAACTATTTTCATAGGTAACAGTTTTTTTATATTAATACAAGGAAACAATTGTTTTTTACTAGTAACAGTTTTTATAAAGATTGGGGTTTTTACCCGCAACTGTTTTGGAAACAGTTTTCTAATAAGTACGAGGGAAATGTTTTCTTATTCGTAACTGTTTTTATTTGATAACAGTTTCTTGAACAAATACAAGGATTTAGATCTTTCATCCATAACTGTTTTATTTGAGAACAGTTTTTTGAATGAGTACATTGATGATGATCTTTTACCCCTAACTGTTTTTGTTACAACAACTTTGAATAAGTATAAAGATGTACATTTCTTTCTCGTGATTAATATTTTGCCTTTCAACCTGAATATGTTCGAAGATTTTTGCTTTTTCCATTAGGCTTTGTATTTGGATGGCTCTTTTGATTTCTTTCGATTCTGCTCGTGTCACTTGTATCGTTGGGTAGATGGGTCTTTAGGCTCGAGATTTTGACTTTTGGATAGTCTTCTTTGTTTCGTCTTAGCCTTTCATACTATATAGTCCCCCAAGTGTTTGTGATTTGAGGAATGAAATCCTGAGCACTTGATTATTCCTTCCTTCTGGTCCTTTTCCTGAAAAAGAAAAACATTCCAGACTCGAAGGTATATAGCTTTTTAGATGATGATTGCTTAACTTTTAAAACGTCCATCAGAAAATATAACCCTAGACTGGGAATTGTGTTATTTCCTCGCATCTTTGCAGGTCTAATATCATCATCTAGTGATGGGTTAGCTTTGTGCCTATCATATAAAAAAGTTAGTAAAATTTTTAAATGTTCAAAATAAAATCGAACGTGTGATAACCGACGGTGGGTATTCTTTTCCTTTAGAAGTAATACTTATTTAGATGGATGGCGTTCCAGCTTGTTGGTAGAACTCTGTCGTCCATAGCTTCCAACTCATAGACGCCTTTCCCAGCCATGCCTCGGATTTTGTAAGGTCCTTACCAATTTGGATTTAGCTTTCCTACACCTGCTTCTTTCATTGATTGAAAGACTTTTTTGAGGATGAAGTCCCCAATCTTAAAGTATCTGAGATGAGCTTTACAGTTGTAATAACGCTTTATGATNTTTTCACCTTCCATGGCTGTTGAGAACCTTATGCTTGGTTCGCCAATCTCCACAGGTATTAAGGCTTCTGAGCCATAAACAAGTGCGAACGGAGTTTCTCCCGTGGCTATCTTCGAAGTTGTTCTGTATGCCTATAGTACCGCTAGTAACTCTTCAGGCCAATTTCCTTTGGTTTTAACCAGTCGTTTCATCAGATTGTTGATGATGACCTTATTAGTTGACTCAACTTGACCATTAGCCACGAGGTGGTATGATGTTGAACTGATCCGCTTGATTTGCCAACTTTTGAAGAATTCTGTGATTTGCGAGCCTATGAATATTGGGCCATTATCACACACGATTTTATTTGGTGTTCCAAAGCGGCATATTATGTTTCGCCATAAGAAGCTTTTAACTTTCTTTTATCGCGCTTGTTTGAACGCTTCTGCCTCTACCTATTTTGTAAAATAGTCGGTTAGTNAGGCCATGGGGATATTATTGGATGTAATAATTCCGCTGGTCGATGCATGTTATTGGCAAACCTTTGGCATCTGTCACATTTGGATACGAAATTCTCGGCTTCTTCTTCCATCTTAGGCTAATAGTATCCGGCTCTAATTAGTGTTTTCACTAAGGATCTCCTCCCTGAGTGATTTCCACAATGTCCTTCGTGGACTTCTTTCATCACAAATTCCATTTGGTTAGGTGCGAGGCATTTAACTAGGGGTCCTCCGAACATCTTGCGATAATGTGAGTTGCGAACAAGGCAGTACCGTGCAGCTTTGCGGCGAAGTGCTTGAGCTGATTTCTTGTCTTCAGGTACGGTGCCATTCTGCAAAAAATTAAGAATTTCGTTTCTCCAGTCCCAGGTTAGGTTGTTGAAAGTTACCTCATTCTTGTCCTGGTCTATTATTGAATGAAATAGTTGAACGACAATTGTATTGTCTTTGTTCGTTACTTCCGTGACTGCTGCGAGGTTAGCTAATGCATCTGCTTCTGCATTTTCCTCTCTAGGTATTTGCATTACCTTCCATGTTTTGAATTGTCTCACGAGCTCTCGTGCTTTTTCAAGATACTGTTGCATTCTAGTCTCTCGAGCGATGTAAGTCCCCTGTATCTAATTTACTACCAGTTAGGAGTCATTGTTGATCACAATTTGCTAAATTGAGAGCTCCCGTGCGAGTTCAAGCCCTGCAATAACAACTTTTTACTCTGCTTCTTTGTTAGTGATAGGATAACACTTTATAGCTTGCCGTGTCTTTTCACCCGTGGGTGATATCAAGACTATGCCTAAGCCGGCGCCTTTTATATTTGAAGAACCATCGGTGAACAAGGTCCATAGGCCTGGATTAACACCGTTAAAGAGTTGTAACTCTTTTTCTACTTCAGATACAATGATATTACTAAAGTCAGCAACAAAATAAGCTAGTATTTGAGACTTAATTCCAGTCCTAGGCTGATAGATTATTTGATGCTCACTTAATTCTATGGCCCACTTGGCTAATCTTCCTGACAATTCCTGTTTATGCAGAATATTTCTTAAAGGATATGAGGTCACAACGGTGATTGGGTGGCATTGAAAATATGGTCGTAATTTTCTAGATGCCATTATTAAAGCTAAGGCTAACTTTTCCAGATGTGGATATCTAGTCTCAGCATCTAGCAAAGTTTTACTTACATAATAGATAGGTGATTGTTTACCTTTTTCTTCTCTTACCAATACTGCACTTACAGCAATTTTTGAGACAGCCAGGTAGATGTACAATGTTTCCTCTTCTTTTGGATTTGAAAACAGTGATGGTTTCGATAGATAAATCTTCAGGTTCTTGAGGGTTTGCTGACATTCTTCAATCCATTTGAATTGATTCTGCTTTTTGAGAACTGAGAAGAATTTAAAACTTTTTTCGGAGGATTTAGAAATAAACCTACCCAAAGATGCTATTCTCCCTGTCAGTTTTGAACTTCCTTTTTATTTGTTAAAATATCAGGTATTTCTTCTATAGCTTTAATTTGAGCGGGATTTACCTCTATTCCTCTGTTTGACACAAGGAAACCCAAAAATTTACCTGATTGCACTCCAAAAGCGCATTTCTCTAGATTTAACTTCATATTATACCTGCGTAGAATATCAAAAGCAGTAGAGAGATGCTGGAAATGGTCTTTTGCTTGTGTTGATTTTACTGACATATCATCAATATAGACTTCCATCGTCTTTCCAAGATGTTCTTGGAACTTTTTAGTCAATAACCTTTGATAGGTGGCTCCAGCGTTTTTTAAGCCAAAAGGCATAACTTTATAACAGTAAGTCCCCCTGTTTGTAATGAAGGAAGTTTTTTCCTCATCTGAGGGATTCATTTTAATCGGATTATAACCAAAATATGCATCTAAGAAGATTAATAATTCATTACCTGCTGTGGCATCAATCATTTGATCTATATGTGGCAATAGGAATTAATTTTTGGGGTATGCTTTATTTAAGTCAGTATAATCTACGCATACTCTCCACTTTCCATTCTTTTTAGGTACTACCGCGGTGTTTTCAAACTAGTTAGGGTATGTTACCTCTCATATCGAACCAATCTTCAAGAGTATCTGTACCTCTTCGTCGATCACTTGGTTCTTGAATGGTCCTTGCTTTCTTTTCTTCTTCTTAACAGGTACGAAGGATAGATATTCATTTAGTTTATGAGTCATCACTCCTGGTGGGATGCCTGTCATATCTGAGTGGGACCATGCAAAGTAGTCTGCGTTAGCCTTTAAATAATCAGTTAACTTACCTCTTCGAGTGAGGCCTAGCCTCGTGCCTATATACACTTTCTGCTCAGGCTTTTGTTCAGATAACGGAACGGCTTCGAACTCCTCCGTAGTTGTTTTGATGTGCTCATCTTCCTTCGGTTCATGAATGATGTCCGGTCTGGAATCTGCATCTGTGTGGTATAGTACACCTTCCGTGGTAACTTGACTCTCCTTCTCGTAAGTATTTTCTTGCATAACTGTTTTAGCAATAATACCTTCCGTACCTATTTGGGTAGTAATTTCTTCTATGCTTGTTTGGGTTGTGTTACCTTCTTGGGAAATTCCCTTATCTCGTAATTCTTCCACCTCTATTTTCTTGTTGTAGTGTACCATAGAGTTTATATTTCTTGTGGTTTGCTGATCTCCCTTGATTTGTTGAATCCCCCATTCAGAGGAAAATTTAATTACCTGATGCAACGTGGAGGGTATCGCTTTCATGTCATGGATCCATGGCCTTCCAATGATCACGTTATAAGCCATGTCAGTATCGATGACTTGGAACCTGGTACTTTTGATCACCCCCTCAGCATAAGTGCTAAGCTCAATTTCTCCTTTTGTTATAACCGTAGAGTTATCAAACCCTGATATGGCTCGTGCTTTTGGGATTACTTGATTCCCCAGTAGAATTTCTTCCACGACTCTTAGCAAAATGATATTGACTGAACTGCCTGGATCAATCAACACTCATTTTTATGTTAATGTCATGAATACGTTAAGATATTACCAGAGCATCGTTGTGCGGAAGCATTAATCCGCTGATATCTGCATCATCAAAGGTTATATCGTCTTCTCCATGAGCCCGTTTCCCATGTGTAATTGTGAACTTTGTGGTTGTTTTGCAAATCACTCCGTTTACTTCTTCACCCCCGTGTAT
>ML417304.1:7016-18090 GCA_005239525.1 Nicotiana knightiana | reverse complement strand
TATTGCTTCGACATGCAACCTGATCCAAGTACTGCAGCGGCGTGCAGCCTGATCCGATATATGGCCCGAAGGCTTGTTGTGGCGTGCAACCCGATCCAATATTGTTGCTGCATGCAACCCGATCCAATATATCTTACAAAGCTCTCTACCCGGTACTCAGGCCCCATCTCAGTCACTAGCCTCTCCAGCCTCACCGAATATCACAATAAACAGCACAAACAGAGAATACATCAACTATTAATCAAGAAATGAGAGAGAGAGTTGAGATATAATGCATAAATAAAACGGTGACTGAGTACAAAACAATAATTTAGCAGTCAATTCAACAATTCACGACCAATGCAGGTCCCAACAGTGTTATCATATAGCCTAAGCATGGTTTGAAACATGTAAGATAGTCAATAGCTCAAAACAAAATGAACAAGTAATAAGAATGAGCTATTCGACTTTATAGTCTCCCGGGACGGACCAAGTCTTAATCCCACACGGTGCACGCTCACACGCCTGTCACCTCTATGTATCCACATCATATGAATTTCTTGGGTTTTCATACACTCAAGAACAGATTTAAGACCGTTACGTACCTCAACGGCGGAGAATCCTACTCCGAAATGCCCTTCCCTATTGAATCGGCCTCTAAATGCTCTGAATCTAGTCACAAATAGTACAACACCATCACAATAGGTTTAAGGGGTCTATCCCAAACGAAAGCTATCAAATTAGACCAAAAAATCCTAATTCGGCTCAACCACCCCCCCGGCCCACGTCTCGAAACTCGATAAAATTCAAAAAATCTGAAAGCCCATTCACTCACGAGTCTAACCATACTAAATTCATCAAAATCCGACATAATTTGGTCTGTCAAATCCCCAAAGTCCACTCCCCAAAATGCCAAACCCTGACCCCCAATTTCACTCCAAAACCCCACTAATTAGGTGAGAAATAAATGAAAAAACACCATAGCCAAGGATACTTAGGCTCAAGGGAGTTACCTCAGTGAATAGCCTTGAATTTCCTTCAAAAATCACCTCAAAAGCTCCAAAGTCCAAGTTCAAAATTGTGGAAATGAAGAAAAATCTTGAGTCCTCTATTTATACATTCTGCCCAGTGAAACCGCACTTGCGGTCCCTTTGTCACTTCTGCAATGCCACATTTGCGGAAAAAGCTCCGCTTCTGCGCAAAGTCACTTAAACCCCTGGACCGCTTCTGCAACTCTCGATTGATCGCAGGTGCGGAAACTACCGAGCACCTGCCGATTCTATTTTTGTGCATGCCTGCCCGCATCTGCAACTCTCGCAGGTGCGGGATTACCTAGCAAATATAGGTCCTCCATCCCCGCATCTGCGGTTCCTTAGTCACTCCTACAGGCTCACACCTGCGGCTCCCACTCCGAGGGTGCGGAAGACACCAGAACCTGCAGCTTCAGCTGCATTTTCCAAGATCCAAACCTTCCGTTAACCACCTGGAATCACCCCGAGGCACTCGGGACCTCAACCAAACATACCAACACGTCCCATAGCATCATACAAACTTATTCAAACCTTCGAATCACTCAAAACAACATCTAAAACCCAAATTACCCTCGGATTCAAACCTAAGAACTTCTAAACATCAAAATTCTGCAAACGACGCCGAAACCGATCAAACCACGTCTGAATGACCTCAAATTTTACACACACGCGTCACAAATGACACCATGAACCTACTCCAACTTCCGAAAATCTATTCCGACCCCGATATCAAATTTTCCAATGCTGACCAAAATCGCCAAATTTTCAACTTTCGCCAATTCAAGCCTAATTCCACTACGAACCTCCAAATCACATTCCGAACATGCTCCTAAGTCCAAATTAACCTAACAGAGCTAACAGAACCATATAAATTTAAATCCAAGATTGTTTACACATAAGTCAACATCCGATTGACTTTTCCAACTTCAGCTTCTAATAAAGAGACTAAGTATCTCAATTCATTCCAAAACCGCTACAACCTGAACCAACTAACCCGACATATCATAATATATCTGAAGAACACAAAAAGAAGTAGAAATGGGGGAAACAGGGCTATAACTCTCGAAACGACCGGATAGATCATTACGCTTTCAATCCCACATGGCGCACCACCTCTAACATGCTAACTCGCGACACTACAAAAGTTCCATAATAAACTCCGAACCATGAGAAAATCTAACATTTCATCAACCGCAAGCCTCTCATTTAACTCAATCTAAGAGAAAATCGCCACAAACACAATATAACTTCTATACCTGTAGCAAACACCCCCTCCGGATGTGGTCATAACCATGATGAATTCTTCGGAACTCATTAAAACATAATCGACTCACTAGAACTGATCACCTCTAACTCAACCGAGTCATATACTGCCAATCCGAAAATAACTTAATCTGATATTCTCACTCTGAAGGAAACCTCTGTGAATCTCGGAGTCATTTCTTTCATCTCTCCAATATTGTCATGTAGATTTTTCTTGATAAAGAAATACCGAAGATCCGATCAACATTCGCTACCGATCTCAAACACTGCCTATACACACATTCAGAAGTCCTTAAATGCTCATATGATCTTGAAATTGTCAGGACCTTCTCAAAACCACTCACCATACTGTGATCTTCAATACACAGCTAATACGCACCAACCAACCTGTGCTCCACCAGCATATGATTATTCGAAGAAATAACCAAGCAATCCATCGGCTCGAAAACTGATACAAAGAATGATCCTACAATTCCATTATCATTAGCAAACTCCACACTTAGCTGAAGTCATAGAACACATCGTCGGCAATCCAAATTCCACATCCTCATAGCATGTCCCGATCCCACACGGCGATTTAGTTGTTTACTTCAAAACTTACAAAATACCAGTCTAAAGACTCTGCCAAGCGCTTATCTATCCTTGAAATAGTCAAACAACTTCCCCAAATATTCTGAAATGATAATATCTGCACCCCACCTAATGCAAACCTTATAAGAAACACACGATCCCAACTCATCATGAAGGAGGTGGCTCAATGGCTATACCCAACTCGACGCCTTACCATGAACCCTCTTTAATCACAACATCTAGGCCATCAGCCAGTCTTTCCCAAATTTGTGCTTACCAACCACATATAAGAACCTACCTCGTACCACAAATGAACGACTGGAAGATTTAACATTGCATCTGCTCATGAGGCTAGACAGCACATCGTGATGATAATCAAGCATCCATATCACTTCTTGATCCATCTGCAACATCATTGATCATCGGCGCATAATGAATACTAAGTGGACAACACCACATGTGATCGATTGGGAAGAGTCGATGTCATATATTTCAACGTGAAACAAGGCCGCACGATAAGGAAGAGAGAATGGGGAAATTTTCCTAACTGTCATGTAGCCTCCAGAAGATAGGTATGGTCGTCATTATACCGATCTGCAAGACTCTACTAGACACTTACTCATGACTCATAGAACATATGAACGTAGTGCTCTTCTACTAACTTGTCACGACCCAAAATCCACTAGTCGTGATGGAACCTAACTCGACCCTCTAGGTAAGTCAACTGACAGTCAATAAAATCCGAATGAGATTTATAGAAAAATAGTGAAGATTTATATGAACATTTATATATTAACCCAAGGACTGGTAGTACGAATCACGAGCTTCTACGAATTTGAAATTTACAAATCTAGTACAAATAAATGCATTATCTGTTTAAAAGTTATATAAACAGATTAGCAAAATCTAAAGCTACCTAGGACAAGTGGCAGCTATATTCCGGAATGCACGAAAATCTTCAGAGTCAGCTCCCGACATCACTAGCAGCCTCGCTCCAAAATGTGCACGCAAGGTGCAGAAGTGTAGTATGAGTGCAGGCGACCCCATGTACCTAGTAAGTATATTTTCTAACCTCGTCGAAGTAGTGATAAGGCTTTTTAGTTAAAAGATACTCACTAATACGACATGTACCAAAAACTAGCAATAGAACTATATTATGATATAACAGAAAAGAGTACACGAAATGAATATGCAAAGCAATAAATGAGTATTAGAGGAGATCCCAATTTAACATTTTCTAATATCTTGGCCAATCTTTTCCTTAGAGCGAAAACCAATAAACCACGAAGTCATTCCATAACTTTCATAGCGTGAGGAATGTACTCAAACATCAAGTCAATTGCACGACAACTCCCTTCTNGGCGGAAAGCACATGAGTAATGAAAGCAATTGGGAAAGAAGAATATAAACTTCAACTAACTAGCATGGTAGAGGCCTAGATATAGATATAACAAATAAGAAGGGAACACGTGATCTTTATAAATTAACAAGTAGAGGCATGGATGACTAACATAGTAGAAGTCATGTACTAAAGTGCAACAAAATAAATACGACATGGTTGTAATTGTAATAGTAGGAAGTAGGCATGGTATTTGCAAGTTAAGCAAGTAGAAGGCATGGGCAAAACAACAACAATTGAGATAGAGAACAAAGACAGAACAGTAACAACAAATCACATAATAACCATAAATATGACAATAACAGCTCAAGGAAAAGGCATGAACATATCTACAAAGAAAGAATATCACAACATAATGCATGTCCCTCGTCCTCACCTGCACAAAAACACCCTTCATGCCATGAACTCGTGATACAATAAAAATTATGATAATATAAATGCAATGGCACGTCATCACCCTTCGTTCTTTTACTCTCCAATGAAATAGCACGGCATCACACTCCGTGCTTTACACTCACATAACATGGCACGACATCACCCTTCGTGCTTTTACTCTCAAATGATATGTCACGGCATCACCCTTCATGTCTTTACACTTTTCCTCACATGATAACATATATATAATGGCACGGCATCATCCTTCGTGCTTTATACTCTTCCTAACCAAGCACATGCATATTAATGCCAAAAAGGGTAGGTAGCATAAATAACGTCAAGGAGAGTGTTTAAATGAATATTCCAAATAAACCTCATTCACAACTTTCAAGCCAACAATAATTCAATAAACCCTCAAGAACCTTATTATTCGAGTATTTCAACAAATCTAAAAAATGATCTACAACACGAGTATAGAATCTAATATCTCAAGAATATCGGTCGTAACAATGTATTAATGATCAAGCATAATGATGAACTAATTAGGCACATCAATGTTTTTCTCAGAATTTTGCCAAATTTTGATCAAGTTATAATAAACTAAATCTTGGTTTCTAACATTTAATTCTACATTCTTAGTATCTATGAGTAGAGTAAGACATGAAGCAAGAAGGCCATGTAATCCTACAAGGCACAATTCATAGCATAATCTACCCCCGAGCATGATTAACCCTAGTACATGCATATATGTTTGTCACCTCATATATGTATCACCCTCGCATGTAGCAAATAATTTTAAATAATAGGAAAAAATTCCCTTAACAAAGTTAGGCAAGACACTTACCTCCAACAAGCCAAATTGATACACTAGAAGTGTCATCCCGCTCAAATCATCCTCCGAACGGCTAGAAACTAGCTAAAAGCAACTCGAATACATCAAATAGTTCAAAAGGAAACAAACTCAATTGATAAAGTTCAAATATTTAATCCAAAGCCCAAAATCATCCAAGAAGTCCAACCTGGGCCCGAACCTCAGAACCCGACAACTCTCACAAAATCCGACAATCCATTCAGTTATGAGTCCAACCATACTAGTTTCACTCAAATCCGACTCGGAATCGATGTTTAAAGCTCAAAATTCACTTTAGGAAAGTTTAGACAAAGAGCCCTAATTTCTCTTTTGAAATCCTCGATCAAATACAAAAAATGAAGATAGATTCATGGTATAAAACCAAAAATGAGTAAAGAACATTTACCCCAATCCACATGGTGAAAGTTGCTTCAAGAATCGCCTCAATCCGAGCTCCATAGCTCAAAATATGCAAAAATGGTCGAAACCCCCGAAATAGAGTACTATATATTCACTAGACAGGAATACCTTACGCGATCGCGGGACACTCTTCGCGATCGGGAAAAACAAGCTCAGCAGCCTCACAAAATACCTCACGTGATCGTGAAATAGACAATGCGAACATGATGATTAAATTCATTGAGTTATGTGATCGCAGCATACACAATGCGAACGTGAAGAAGAAGAAGCCACGGCCCATCATAGTCCAAACTACTACGCGAACGCGGGAGTACTAGTGCGAACGCAGTGCACAAACAGCAGCAACCTATGCGAACGCGGACTGTTATTCGCGAACGCGAAGAAGAAATACTCAGCTCCAATTTTTCCCTCTATGCGATCGCATCCCTCAATCTACAATCGCGAAGAACACTGGGCACACCAGACATCAGCAGAACCAACAATGCAATATGAAGAACAAATGGTCCGAAATCAATCTGAAACACGCTCGAGCCCCTCGGGACCATGTCCGAACATTCCAACAAGTCTTGTAACATAACACAGACCGGCTCAAGGCCTCAAATCACACAATAACATCAAAATTATGAATCACACCTTAAATAAAAAATCAAAGAACTTTGAATTTTAAACTTCGAAAGGTCGCGCCGAAACATATTAAATCAACCCGGAATAAATTCAATTTTTTTCCCAAGTCTCAAATGACATATCGAAGCTATTAAAATCTCCAAAACCACAATCTAAATCCGATATCCTCAAAGCCAACTTTCGATCAAACTTATGAACTTTCCAAACCTTCAAATTTCCATCTTTCGCCAATTTGTGTCGAATCCTTCTAGAAATATTCAAATGCAAATCCGGGCATACGCCCGAGTCCAAATCACCATTCGGACATGAAGAAACTATCAAAATTGTAATCCGAGGTCAAATGCTAAAATCCAAGTTTGGTCAACTCTTCTAACTTAAATCTTCAATCTTGAAGTCCGTTCTTCCAAATCGATTCCGAATAGCTTGAAAACCAAAATCGGCGATTCACATAAGTCATAGTACATCATGCATAGATACTCGTGCCCTCAACTACCGAGCGAAGTGCAAGTGCTGAAAATGATCAATCGGGTCGTTACAGGAACATTTTCAGAACTGCACATACTTCACATTTGGACTGTATCATAAAAGCCCAGGTGTATCTACTATAATCATCTACAATTGTAACAAAGTAATATATTCTGTCATAGGTTGGTACCTTGTATGGTTCCCATACATCTAAATGAAGAAACTGGAAGATAACAGTTGAATTTGAAACACTAGTTGGAAATTGTAGCCTACATTGTTTTGCAAGAGGACATATATCATATCTTCTTGTTCCTGCACAACAAATTTTATTCTTCAAGGCTGGCAAGTGCTGCAATGACCTTATTGAGGCACGTACCATTCTGTAGTACCATAAAACTGTTTCTGCTCGTTCCTTTGCAATTGTTCCTGCCACCAATGCTTTATTTTCTACTTCTCTTTGCTTTATTAAGTAAAATCTCTGATGTTCTCTACCAATCGCCAATCTCTTGCTAATGTAAAGTCCCTGCAACACATAAAAATCAGGGTAAAATGCAGCTAAAAACTGAGTTCTTTGGTGAGCTTTGACACTAATAGCAAGTTAAACTTAAAGTTTAGTACATGGAGTACATTCTTCACTTTTTGATTTCCTAGAACCTTTGCATTTTCTATTTGTGTAATGTTAGAAGTATTCCCTATTGTTAACTGTATACTTTTGTATCCATCAATGATCTTAAGTGTATCTAGTGAATCCTTATTACAGGTTTGATGAGTGACAAATGTATCCACTATGCAATCCCTATCTATGTCATTGGACATTAATGAAACAATACCTTCTGTATTTGTGGAACACTCTGCACCTATATGTTTGTTCAGCAATCTTACCAGTTGCTTGTACTGCTCCTGTGTCAGGTAGTGTTCTTGTGGTTCACTCTCAGAGTTGTTGGTTTCCCTTGCACTTGCATTGTTAGCAAATGTCCTGTTTCTTCCTTCAACATCAATATTTTTCTTGCTCTTAAAATCTGATGGGTATCCAATTGTTTTATAGCAATTTTCCTTCAAATGTCCCTTATAACCACATAGTTCACGTGTCATCCCTATTTTCTTAGGCATGTTAAATCGAGGCTTCCCTGCCATTATAGTTAATGGATCCTTGTTTATATCAGCCCTTCCTAGGGTTCTTTGACTCTTCCAGAGTCACTATGGCATAAGCTTCATTTACACTGACCACTGGTCTTTTCATCAACATATTACTCCTTAAATTGCTATAACTTTCATTTAAGCCCATAAGAAACTGCGACATGCATTGTTGTGATAAATTTTCAAGCGATGGTCTAGATTCCTCACAATCACAGTCTTTTTTGGTGATAATATGTCTAGTTCATTCCACAAATCATTCATTTTGGAATAGTAGGTGGTTACAGAGTTTGTACCTTGCCTCAGTGATGCAATTTCTGTCCACAAATGATTGATCCTAGTCAGACTGCATCTGTCAAATCTTTACTTGAAGTCACTCCACAGCTTCTTTGCACTCAATGCAACCATGATACTTGGTATAAATCCACTCGCAATTGTACTACTTATCCATGACAATACAATCGCGTTGTATTTCTCCCATTGCTCTGCTAATTCACCTCTATACATGCTTTTCGCACAACTTCTGTCCACAAATCCAAGCTTCTTCTTTCCGTAAGAGCTAGTTTCATTGCCCTACTCTATATGGCATAATTTTCTGGCTATGTGAGCTTAATTGGCACTAGAATTACTTTTCGAGCATATGGTGTTTGGAAAAATATTGGGTGATTATGTTCCAGCTATGTTACTTCATTTCCTATTATTTTCAATAGGTTTTGAGCTTCATCAATGTCGATTCAACGTTAATTCTGCTTATTCGCGAGAATTACGTCGTTGATTCGTCGAAGAACACTCTGACTTCAAAAGCGCTGCTCTAATACTATGTTAATTTGCAAAATTACTAGCTACTCAGATCAAGGAACATGCACAAGTAAATGAATTGCATACCTATGAAACGAACAAACCAACATTCAGAAGAGAGGAGAGAGAGGGGAAAATACTGTTTTGTGAAAATAAATGTGTTAGTTACATTTAGGAGCTTAACAGTGTTCTTATAACAAACTTTGCAATGTTAAGCAACCGACTTAACTAACTAATCCCTCACAACTCTCCTAATTGCTAATTGATCCCCTACTACATAAGCCTATTATTCTTGCACTTCAATACTTCATAACCAAGTACTAAATTTTCACAAGGTATTGGTCATAAAAGACCAGATATGTTTTTGTTCTTGTATATGTTACCTCTGTTTAACATAAAAACGCGCGCATGTGTAATGAAGAACTACGTATATCTTGTCAAAAATAAGTGGACAAAACATGTTGGGTTGAATAAAGAGAAGATCACTCCTACTACTTCCTCTTCCATTTGGTAATTGTAGTGAAAAATAAAAAGTCAATATACATCACAGATGTATTTGCTCATGATTTACACTCATTCAAACAAAGCAAACTCGAACTCCCAAAAAGAAAATCAGCAATTTGATTTTTCTTTAGCAAGTCTGTCGATTTGTATTTTTACTCCCATATACCTGCACAATGCAAAACAGCAATTAAACAGAAAAAAATTGCTTAGCTCAAAAACTTCCAATAATTAAAACATTGCATAATAAAGGATACCGTATAATGCACTTAAATTTCTATGTACCAGTTTATTTATATAACGCTGTTTTTACTTGTTCCATCTATAAAATTACTCACAATTTTCAGATTGAATTACAACTCTTTAGCTTTAATCTTTCCATTTTGTCCTTATTTACGGGCTCTAATAGGGATGGCAAGACATATTAGGAGTTCATTACTCAGAAGATCATTCAACTATCCAAAATTACAAACAAAAATCACTTTACTTTCGTTTGAAATAAGAAAGTGAGAGAACTATGACTATTGCACACAAATGATTATTCAACCTAAATTATCAAAACTTTTTGGTAAAAAAAAAATGCGATATGGCAGTCTACATGGACTTCTTTTTATATTTTTAGACCAAATAAAATAATTGACACCCAAACAAAACCCAAAAAATTCACCCATACACCCAACCCGACTTGCTAAAGGTGAATACTCACCCGCTAAATAAAGCTAAAAGGCTAAAATGCATCCCTGCTGTAAAAGCATCTCTTCTTCTTCTAAAATAATAACTCTCTTTTTCTTTTATTGTTTAATCTCATACCCATTATTATTTTATAAAAAGTATCCATATTGCTCTCCCTCGTACCCATTATAGTTTTAAGGAAAAAAGATTAAGAGAATAAGAGGCGCAACAATTATGCAACCAAAACAATATCGAGGAAATCAAATGAGTCAAGAAAAGGTGTGTCGTCCAGATACAAAAGGCGCTTTTGGTTTATATATTTAGTTTATGTATCAAAAGACGTTTTTTTATCATAGTTTATGATCGATACTCAATCAAATATCGTCATAAAAAATAAACCAGAGAGGATAGTTGTGTCATTACCTCCCTAACATCATGATTGTGGCTTGAGGATTAGCTCCGGGAGAGTAATTAAAAGTTGATCCATCAATAACTCTCAAAGCATCAACTCCCAAAACCTTATAGTTATGATCAACTACCTTACCAACTTGACATCCTCCATGATAATGCCAAATTGTCATGACTATGTCTTTACAGAACTGTTCCAATGACTCTGAAACATTGTTGTGCCGAGGCAATAAGTTTACAGTGGCACTAGCTGTCAAGTTGAGAAGGGCAGACAAAGATAATGAGTTAAATCTGAATTTGGTTAAGGACTTAGATTTAATGAACTCTTTCTATCACTTTGATCCCATGTACACATCTTTGCAAGTCCACTGGATGTTTGAAGTAGTTGAATGTGACGATTGGATTATCCTTCGGGTTCCGAGTTCGCAGCTCTAGATGACCAGTGGATAATGGACCCGTGATTTTTTCCAATATGAATCCTCCTCTGAAAGTTGATTTATCCTGTTTATTCATAGAGTTATTGATCGCTTTCTGTATGACTTTTTGGTCGAGTTCTTTGTTTTACTTTAGTTGGACACCAAGTTT
>ML417303.1:118389-168527 GCA_005239525.1 Nicotiana knightiana | reverse complement strand
AAATTCACTGCATTTGAAACTCTAGCTAGAGATCGATCAACTGGAATATCGGCACGATTTGATCCATTAGTTTTTTGCTGCAACTTATCATTTAAATAATCCCTTGCATCCCCTTGTAATTTTTCAATCAAAATTCCTTCAGTCATGACAATTTCTTCCTCACCTTGCATGATTAATTGCTCCTCACCATGCATGTTTCCTACTGACTTTTCATTAAGCAATCTACATGTATTTTCATCATGTCCCTGATGCTTACAATANTTTTCATTCAGCAATCTACATGTATTTTCATCATGTCCCTGATGCTTACAATGGAAGCAATACAGTGGTAAATTATCATACACAAAATCCTGAAAAACGTCAACAGTCTTTCCCGTTTCTTTGTCTACAAATTGCAATCTCATCTTCTCAGGTAACTTTTCCTTTAAATCCAATATCACCTTAACCCTTGCTGCACTAGGACGTGATTTAATCTGAGTTGCTTTATCAATAGCTATGGGTCTGCCAACAGCTGAAACTATGGACAGTAGTGCTTTTTTGGCGAACAACTCCGGCGGCAAGTTCGGAAGCGATATCCATACAACAGCCTTCGTCGTCTCCTCCTTTGCATTAAAATCAATAGACCATGGAAATACTCTAATTTGGTGTTCCCTTCCATTGTGATTAAAGTACAGTACTGACTTTGCAAGTGAGGTAACATAATCATCAAATTGATCAACCCTAATGAGTATTTGTCTTGGCGCAAGTTGTCCGATCAAAGCTTGTCCTTTGATACCAAAAATTTTCTGCAGTAAGTTCCTCAAAGTTGATAACTCCAGCACGTTTGAAGATAGTTTCACCACAATAGCTTGATGTAGTCCCTCCTCCTTTGAAAATTCCATTCGTTCTTCTTTTGTAAACTGAACAGTTGGTACTCCATGGATAACTTCAAAAGGTTTTAGGTTTGTTTGGTTCAAATTCACGGCTGTTTTGGTTTGAGATAATCCTATAGCATATGTAAGTTGATTGCTAGGGTTTAGGATGCTCACTTTAGGGTTTTTTGGTGGCTCTCCCACAGCCAAAGGCTGGGGAGAGATGGGCGTGGCCATGGAAGCCCTAAATCACCATGAAATCGCCAAGAAAGGGAGGAGAGAGTAGAGAGCGTTTTTGAAATTAGGGTTTTATTTGGGCTAAAGTTTGTGTTGTTACATCTTAATTGAGTTATACCATCATGTGTAGTTACCCTATTTAGCCTATTTTCGCATATATTCGTGTCTTAAATGCTTATTTGAAATTGGTGCAGCATGTTTAGTGAATTCCTGCCTTTACTTGATTTGTATCAACCTTAGCTGTAGAATTCTTGTTGGTATTTGCTTTTTTCCACCGATTTGAGTTGTGTGTTTAATTTTGGGACTATAAGACGGTACCTCAAGATATCCCCCTGCATATTTACTTTTTGGACTACGAGGTGGTACCTCGGGAGATTCCCCTGCACATTTACTTTTGGGACTACGAGGCGGTACCTCGGGAGATCTCCTTGCATATTTACTTTGGGACTACGAGACAGTATATCGGGAGATCCCTTGTTGAGTATTTACTTTTAGGTACGAGACGGCATCTTGGGAGCGCCCCTGTTGTTTATCTCATTGTGATGTGTTGTTATTTCTCTGTGAATTCTTTCTGTTAAATTCTCAGTTTTTCTTCATGTTATTATGTCTTATTATTATATCCTAGTAGGGCCCAAACCTGACCTCGTAACTACTCTACCGAGGTTAGGCTAGGCACTTACTAGGTACCATTGTAGTGTACTCATGCTACTCTTCTGCACATTTTTTGTGTGCAGATCCACGTACTTCTTATCAACCTTGTTACAATGAGCAGCGAGACTTTGGAGACTTTAAGGTATTCTTCCCGTGTCCGCAGACCTCGGAGTCCCCCTCTATTCCCTCCTATGTCGTTTACCTTTCCGTATTTTCTTAGACTGTAGTGTATAGAGATACTAGTTTTCTTCTATAGCTTGAGACGTATGATTTCTGGGGTTTAGGAACTCTGTGTATACTCTTGTGATGGGTTACTTGTACATACTAAACGACATTTTATCATTTTATAGTTATCTGTTGCAGTCTAGTTGTTAAATTCTGTTTTCATCTCTATCAATCCCCAATTTGTTAGGCTTACCAAGTCGTGATACTAGGTGCCATCACGACGTCTTACAGAGGGAGATTTGGGTCGTGACAAAGGTAAAGGCATGAATGTATACACAAGAAAAAGATATCACAACATAATGCATGTCCCTCGTCCTCACCTGCACAAAAATACTATTTCCGTGCCATGAACACATGATAATATAAAAACATGATAATGTAAATGAAATAGCATGACATCACCCTTCATGCTTATACTCTCACTCTTACATGATAATGTAATGAAAACATGACAATATAAATGAAATGGCACGGCATCACCCTTCGTGCTTTTACTCGCATCCTCACATGATAATGTAAATGAGATCATGATAATGTAAATAAAATGGCACGACATCACCCTTCGTGCTTTTACTCTCATCCTCACATGATAATGTAAATGAAATGGCACGGCCTTCGTACTTTACACTCTTCCTCACATAATAATGTTTATGCAATGGCACGTCATCGCCCTTCGTGCTTTACACTCTTCCTCACCAAGCATATGTATATCAATGACAAGCAAGGTAGGAAGCATGAATAACATCAAGGAGAGTGATTAAACGAATATTCCAAATGAACATCAATCACAACTTTCAAGCCAATAACAATTCAATAAACCTCAAGAACCTTATTGTTCAAGTATTTCAACAAGTCTCAAAAAGGATCTTCAACTCAAGTATAGAATCCAATATCTCAAGAATAACGGTCATAATGATGTATTAGTGATTAAGTATAATAATGACCGAATTAAACACATCCATAAAAAGTTTCACAAAAATCTGTCAAATTTTAATCAAGTTATAATAAGGTAAATCTTAGTTTCTAGCATTTAATTTCCTATTCTTAGTAATCTAGAAGTCAAGTAAGACATTAAACAAGGTCACGTAAGTCTACAAGGCACAATTAATCGTATGTTTACATCCAAGCATGATTAACCGTGGCACATGCATATACGCTCGTCACCTCATATATGTCTCACTCCCGCATGTAGAAAACAATGGCAATTAGTAGGAAAAATTCCCCCAAAAAATCTAGGTAAGACACTTACCTCAAACGAGCCAAATTGATACACTAGAAGCGCCATCCCGCTCAAGTCATCCTTCGAACGGCTCGAGCCAAAAGCAACTCAAAATCATCAAATAATTCTATAGGAAGCAAACCCAATTAATAAAGATCGAATCTTTACACATTTACTCAAAGTCAACCAAAAAGTTAAACCCGAGCTCGAACCTTGAAACCCGACAAAACTCACAAAATCTGACAACTCATTCAATTACGAGTCCAACCATACTAATTTTACTCAAATTCGACTCCAAATCGATGTTCAAAACTTAAAAATCCACCTTATGAAAGTTTAGACACCCCCCCCCCCCCAATTGTTCTTTTGAAATCATGAATCGAATGCCAAAAATGAAGATGGAATCACATAATATAATCAAAACCAAGTAGAAAACACTTACCCCAATACATGTAGAGAAAATCGCCTCAAAAATCATCCACATCTGAGCTCCATAGCTCAAAATATGATAAAATGTTCGAAACCTTTGAATAGAGTACTTTATAACACTGCCCCAGCAATACCCTTCGCAAACGTAGGAAGACAATCGCGTTCGCGATGAACAGAATCACATCGAGACAAAACGGCCCTATGCATACGCGGCATAGTCCTCGTGAATGCGATGCACAGCATATCCAAACCTTCGCGAATGCGCCTGCTACTTTGTGAATGTGAAGACATTTCCTCCAGCTCCCAGCTCCTCAACTTAACTTTATGCGAACACGATACTTCATCGCGAACTCGGAACATAACCAGCTTACCTTTCGCGAACGCGTTCCATATATCACGTCCACGAAGAAAAAATTCACTGCAGACCAAAATACACTTTGCGATCTCGGTTGGACCTTCGCGATCGTGAAGAACACCACCAAGCAGGTAACAGTAGAAACCAGTAATAACAACATGACCCAAAATAGTCTGAAACTCGTCTGAAACTTACCCGAGCCCCTCGGGACCCGTCCAAACATACCAACAAGTCCTATAAAATAATACGGACTTACTCGAGGCCTTAAATAACGCATAACAACATCAAAACCACGAATCGCACCTCAAATTTAACGTAATGAACTTTTGAACTTTCAACTACCAAAACTCGTGTCGAACCATATCAAATCAACTCAGAATGACCTCAAATTATTCACACAAGTTCCAAATGATATAACGAGCCTATTCCAACTCTCGGAACCAAAATCAAAACCCGATATCATCAATGTCAACTTCTGGCTAAACTTATGAGCATTCCAAAACTCCAAATTGCCAACTTTCGCCAATTAACGCCAAAACCTTCAAGAAGCACCCAAATTCAAATCCAGGCATATGCCCAAGTCCAAAAGCACCATTTGGGCCTGGTGGAACCATCAAACCTCCGATTCGGGTTCAAATACACCAAAGTTAAACTTGGTAAACTCTTCCAACTTAACGCTTCTAACATGAAAATCATTCTTTCGAATCAATCCCGAATCATCTGAAAACCTATACCGATGATTCTCACAAATCATAGTACATCATATGAAGATACTCGAGACTTAGAACATCTGGACGAAATACAAATTCTCAAAACGACCGGTTGGATCATTACATTTGGTTCTTATACTGTGAAACAATTAATGTATATGTTTAGAGTTATATAGTTTGCTAGTCACCAAAGTGATCAAACTAAAATGTCTAAAATATTTACATGCGTAAATATCTTTTTGTTATGTTTATTTTATGTGTGCATTTATGTTTATATAGTTTTTTAGTCGCCAAATTAGTTTGTTTATGAAATTACGCATACGTAAAATTGTAGTTTATCCATGAAATTAATGAAATGCTTATAATTGGAAACTAAATGGATAAATTGATTTTCACTATTGCTAGAACTTAAGAATTTACCCAAAGGTGGATCAATTATTCTATGAATAGTGAATATGATGAGGTAAATTAAATATTCTTTAGTCAAATATATATTATCTGTCCAAATATGTCATATATGTTTGGTTAAAAATATTTAATTACCTATTGAAGACTAAATGGTATCTAAATTATAATAGTATGTCGTAGTATTTACCCAAAGGATAATTGCGATATGCTTTAATTGTTTTACTAAATCCATATTGATTTGTGAGAATATATTATTTATTTTGCAGTTATTCCTCTTCATTCGCATGCTTCTTATGTTACTGTTTTTAATGGATTAAACTTCTCTGAATGGCATGAACAAGTCCAGCTCCACTTAGGTGTTATGGATCTTGAGTTGGATCAGCTTAATGATAAGCCCGCTGCCATTATTGATACGAGCAATGCGGATGAGAAGTCATTCCATAAAGCATGGGAATTCTCTAACAGGCTGAGCCTTATATTTATGCGAATGATTATTGTCAATAACATTAAGAGTTTTATTCCACAAATAGAAAATGCCAGGAAATACCTAAAGTTTGTGGAAGAACGTTTTCGTTCTGCAGATAAATTTCTTGCTGGTACACTATGGCCGAACTCACGACCATGAAGTTTGATGGGTCGCGCAGTATGAAAAATCATATCATCAAGATTACTGACATTGCAGCAAGACCTTATAACTTGGGGCTGAAAGTGGATGAATCTTTGGTACAAATAGTGCTTTTACATGTTTCGATTCAAATTTAGTAGAAGTTCCTAATACTACTAGATGGATTGATTCTAGTGCAACTGATCATATATCTACTACGTTGTAGGGATTCCTTACGATTCAAACTACAAATTCAAATAAGGATTTCTTGTTCACGAAAAATCGTATGTAGGCTCCAATTGAAGGCATAGGGACTTATCATTTGATCATAGAGACTGGACGTCACCTTGATCTATTACATACTCTTTATGTACCTTCAGTTTCTAGGAATTTGATTTTCCTTTCAAGACTTGATGTTTCTAGATGTGATTTAAAGTTTGAAAATGGATATGTTAATTTATATAAGAATGCTGTTTTTTATGGTTCTGGTACTCTTAGTGGTGGTTTATATAAATTGAAACTCGATATTAGTTTTTCTGAATCCCTTCTTAGTGTTCAACATAATGTTGAAATTAAACGTACTTCACTAGATGAAAGTTTTGCTTCACTAGATGAAGGTTTGGCTCATATATCTAAAGAAGGTTAGAAATATTAGTAAAGAATGAGATTCTTCTGAATCTAAATTTTTTTGATTTTAATATATGTTTGGATTGCATTAAGGGAAATCAAACTAAACATTGTAAGAAAGGTGCCACAAGAAGCATCCTACTTCTTGAAATTATACGTACCGATATTTGTGGATCCTTTAATGTTCCATCATTTGGTGAAGAAAAATATTTTATCACTTTTATCGATGACTTTTCACGTTATGGATACATCTATTTGCTGAAAGAAAAATTCCAAGCAACAGATGCTCTCAAGGTGTTTGTTAATGAGGTTGAAAAACAATTAGATAAAAAAGTAAAAATCATTAGGTCAAATAGAGATGGTGAATATTATAATAATATAATGAATCAGGACAATGTTCATGTCCATTTGTAAAGTTCTTTGAGGAATGTGGCATATGTGCATAGTATACTATGCCAGGAACACCTCAACAAAATAGTATTGCAGAAAGGCGTATTCGAACACTTAAGGCACCTGCATGTTTGGGGTTGCCCAGCAGAAGCTATAATTTATAATCCACAAGAAAAACATTAGATTCTCGAACAGTAAGTGGTTACTTATCGGTTATCCAGAGAAATCTAAAGGGTATGCATTTTACTGTCCAAATTATACTTCAAGAATTGTTGAAACTGGTAAATCAAGATTCATCAAGAAAGGTGAAGTTAGTGGGAGTGTTGAAAAATAAAGTGTGAAAATAAAAAAGGTCGGGGTCAATATTCCATTACCTACGAATCTGCCTACTTCCACACAAATACCAAATATTGTTCCAGTTGTTAAATAGCACTTTGACAACACTGAGCTACATTTGGTTTAAACACTTCATGAAGAAACTCTCACAAATATCTGACACAAATGATCCACAAGAAATGCCATTAAGAAAATCTCAAAGAGTAGGAAAATCGGCTATTTCAGATGATTACACGATTTATTTGCAAGAGTCAGATGTTAACATTGGTCTTAATAAGGATCCGGTTTCATTTTTACAGGCCATAAACAGTAATAAGTCTGACAAATGGATTGATGCCATGAAAGAAGAGTTAAAATCCATGGAATAAAATTAAGTTTGTGATTTCGTTGAATTTCCAGAAAGATCTAGGAGAATCGAGTGTAGATGTGTCTTTAAGACCAAATGCAATTCAAATGACAATGTTGAACGATATAAATCCATACTTGTTGCCAAGGGATATACTCAAAAATGAGGCATTGATTATAAAGAGACCTTTTTTCTAGTCTCAAAGAAAAACTCGTTAAGGATTATTATGGCCTTGGTGACTCATTATGATTTAGAGTTACACCAAATGGATGTGAAAACTGCCATTCTTAACGGAGATATCGAGGAAGAAGTTTATATGGACCAACCAGAGTGTTTCGAAACTAAAGAAAAAGGTCAAATGGTGTGTATAAAGACACCATAATGGTATATAAATTTTAATGACACCATAATATCTTATGGATTTGCGAAAAATACCGTTGATCGGTATATACCAAATATTAATGGGAGCAATTTTATATTCTTAGTCCTATATGTTGACGACATTCTACTTGCTGCTAATGATTTGTGTATATTGCGTGAGACTAAATATTTTCTCTCTAAGAATTTTGAAAAGAAAGATATGGATGAGGCATTCTATGTGATAAGAATAGAAATATTTTGTGATAGATCACAAGGATTATTGGGAGAATAGAAATATTTTGTGATAGATCACAAGGATTATTGGGACTATCTCATAAAGTCTATGTCAAAAGAATACTAGAGAGATTTAACATGAACAATTGTTCAGCGAGAATTGTTCCAAATCAAAAAGGAGACAAACATAGTCTCATGAAATGTCCTAAGAATGATGTAGAACAAAAGAAAAATGGAATCAATTCTTTACTCTTCTATTGTTGGTAGTCTGATGTATGCTCAAACCTGCACAAGATCGGATATTAATTTTGTGGTCAGAATACAGGGAAGATATCAAAGTAACCCAAGAATTGATCACTGGAAAGCTGCAAAGAAAGTTTTGAAGTACCTAAAAGGAACAAAAGATTACATGCTCATGTATAGGAGATCCAAGCATTTGGAAGTTGTTCGGATACTCGAATTCAGATTTCGCTGGATGTTTTGATACTAGAAAGTCCACGTTTCGTTATTTGTTTCAATTAATTGAAGGAGCAATATCATGGAAGAGTGTCAAACAGTCTATCATTGCTACATCCACGATGGAATTAGAAATCTATGGCATGTTTTGAAACCACATTTCATGCATTATGACTGCGAAACTTTATTTCAGAACTTGGGGTTGTCGACACCATTACCAAGCCGCTGAAAAGTTACTATGATAATTCTACAGCATCATTTTTCTCCAAGAATGATAAGTACTCCAACGGTGCAAAACATATGAAATTAAAGTACTTAACAGTCAAAGAGGAAGTTCAGAAACAAAGAGTGTCACTTGAGCATATTAGAACTGGTCTCATAATTGCAGATTCGTTAACGAAAAGTTTGCAGCCTAAGATATTTAAAGAACAAGTATATAAAATGGGTCTTGGCTGTATTTATGGTTGATGTATTTATGATGTTTTGACACTCTAAGCTCATTTATGTGTTTCTGATATACATTAATGATTTTTTGTTTCTCATAATGGTGTACACATCATTGTTTTGAGATATTACACGATAAATCTCAATGAGACATTATTGTGGACCATAATGTTTTATAGATTATGGACCTGGTACCATGAGTTGCTAATGTTGTAGTATATAGAAGGTAGTATGCAGACAAATTATATATAACAGTCATAACTCACATTTAGTAGTTTATCGTATTATAGTATTTATAATGGACATTATAGAAGAGATATGTTATGTGCAACTAATGTTCTTATATTAAATATTAATATTATATGATTATTGAGCCACGTGGGAGAATGTAATATTTTTCTACGTATAAGGGTGGCTTAATAGGTTTAAGCCCATAATTAATATTTAATTACTGAATAAATCTCGTCCATCCGATCGATTACTTGATGGACATACCGGATTAAGTCAATTACTCTATAAATTGGTCCTCACTCAACCCATTAGGGTTACCACTTTATTCTATTCTTCTTTTCCATCACTAAATATTTTCATTGTTGATCACCTTACTATATATCTTATTGTTTTTATTCTGATTTTATATAGCTTTTTGGTACTGTCCTTTCTTGTCTATATTTTCATTAATGTGGTGCTTATACTTTCCTGAGCCGAGGGTTTATTGGAAACAACCTCTCTATCCTCACAAGGGAAGGGTAAGGTCTGCGTACACACTACCCTCCCCAAACCTCACGATGTGGGATAAACTAGGCATGTTGTTTTTGTTGTTGTTGTTGTTGTTTTCCATCACTAAAGACAGCGGTAACGAAAGCTAGGACAAGGAGCGAGAAACCAATTTCAATTAATGCTCCTGCTTCACGATAATGACTTTTGGTTCAGTTATATTTTTTGTAACGATTATAGATACGTAAGATTATCATGTTCAAGATCCTGATATGAATTAAGTTTATACTCACAATTAACTAGAGCACACGGATAAAAAGTTCGAACAATAATGTGAGACAGGATTTGGTTATTCAGGTGAGCACCTGAGACATAAACACCCTAATTTATGTACATTATTATTATTATTATTCCTAGAGGAGACAAAATAAAGGCAGGTTTCGATCAAAATCAAATGAATGATTGTCTCCAACTTCACCAGGTGTCCGTCCAAAACAAGAATATACATAGAGAAAAAAGTTCATGAGGCTCAGTGCTAAGATGATAAGTGGTCATTATAAAAGATATCAAACCAGAAAGCTATAATAAATATTTAATAAAAATGAGTGGGTATCATTACACACTATAGCCAAATGAATTTTGGTGTTTTATTGACTTTTGGCAAGTCACAAAAACAAAGTACTTTTGTCTTCATCCTACCTAATACCGTTTTTTCAATTGGCATTCCGTGTCCGATGCGTGTGATGTATTGTCGAATTTATAAATACGTCCTTTCTGTCCTTTCAATACTTTGTTTTATAAAGAATTTAATTAAATGTATCGATTTTTTTCTAAGTTCAATATAGTTTGACAAGTTCCACCCCTACGTTACATACTTGTTTTGTCAGATTATCCATTCATGTGCGTTATAAACTGATGTTTTATACGTCAATATTACACAAGAGGGGTAATTTGTGTGGTATTCAATTTTTTGTGTACACAGATTATAGAAGGACTTGGTCCTTCTATGTGTTTTTACTACTACTGTTACGGAATAATAAGTACAGAAACTTAAAGAATACAGAGATACGTGAAAAACATCCAAAAGATGAAAAAATCACGACCTACTTCTTAGTAGGTTTTTTCCAAAACTATTTACTAAATCAGTGAGTCAAAAATGCATTTACAAAAACTCTTTTGTAAACCTATGATTACCTCTAATCCCTTGTGGCAAACCAGTCTATAGTTGTTTGCGGCAGACTTCAAGTTAACTCTAACTTGAAAACACAAAGTACCTATTACAGATGCTTCTAGATAAAGCTGAAAAGGTACAAGTTAAAACCGCCTACTATAAATAAACTAGACTAAAAGACAAATAGTTGGAACTGGTTCTTCTAGCTTATTCAAGTAGCTTCAAGTTTATTCTTCATATTGTTTGAGCATGATATCATGTAACCATAGCAAATGACACAATCTATTCAAACATTGTATTTATCAAACGATAAGTACAATACAATACGATACGATACATTATAAAACGGTACGTAACAACCATCCAACGAGTTGTAAAGAGGTTTGACAGTATAAGTAGCTAGTGTGCATATTTTAACCAATATGTTGTAGCAGGGACTAAAATTTAAACTCATAAAAAAGGAGAGAGAGAGAGGGGCCGCTACATCAAGCTTAGCCTATCCATCCGGATTTTTTTCTTTTTTGCTGATTTTCCTCCTACTGGTATACTGGAGTTCATGTAAAACGAGTTGTAAACGGAGAAGATGAACACAAAAATTCAAATAATATCGAGGAACTAGTATTATACAAAGCGAAATCAAGTAAAGTATCACTATTGAATAAAGACAAATATTTCTGATTCCATTTTATAACCCAAACACGGAATCAAACACAATGTCAATAAAATATAACTAAAGCAACCCCTTTTAAAATGTTTACAAAATTAAAAAGCATAATTATAATCACCAGAATTTAGACTTTTCTCTTGCATTAGTTTCCTTTCACTTTCTGCGGAGGGGGATATCATCTGGATTCTGCAAGTAGTGGGTAGATGAAGCCAAAAAATTAAAAAAGGTACGGACAATAGTACAACCAATGTATTATGATGATGATAATGTTGGACTTTAAAGTTATTGGGCTTTAAAGAAAGAGTGTGAATTAGAAAATGGTAGGAAATAAAATGGAGAGAAACGAAAATTTGAATCAAGTGAGCTTTGTCATGAACTTTGTACCACATTGGTGAAAGACAACTACACTTGTGTGTATAAATATAGAATCACTTCTTAGAGCTCTTAAAAGAAGTTGAAGAGAATGAACCCTCGCGCCATCGTCGCCGTCGCGCGGCTTCGGCTTCGACTTTGGATTTGTCAAACGATCGATAAGATTATTTTTGGACAAAATTTATTTAAATCCCTTCTGAACAGACACCTCTTCACATTACACTGCCTATAAATTCCGAGTCATAGCTTCCTTTTCACTTACTGAAAAATCCAGAATTTCCTTCCGAAAATATACTACATTCTATTTGCAGTCTCTCTCAAAATCGTAAGTGTGATTTTGCTCCGTTCTTTGAGTTCGTTGGTATCCTGCAACTAGTATTGCCACTGTTGCAGGAAAGTTTATTCCGTTTCATCCTGGGAGGATTTAATCCATTACCTTGGCAACTTGTGAGAGGGTTAAAATTCCTTAAGGACGCACAAGAAAATTGTGGACTCGGAATATTTCATATCATCTACTGATTTTCTATTTCGTCTAACAGTTTGTTTTAATACAGTATCGACAATAGATAATACTGAAAAATATTTCTGCTTCCCTTTTTTTTTACTCGGATTCATCATGAAGAGTTCCATTACATGCTATATACTATGAAATGAATTAGGATGTCATAAATTAATGAATGTACGTAGTAAATAAATTATATGTAATGTCTTTAACGTTAGAGATTTCATGTGAGATGTTAATGTCGGGATCGAAAGTAACAAGGCGTCATGCGGAAGTTAATAAAATAAATTTTGGTGACGCTAATCGAAACGACAAATAAAATATTCTGAAAGAAGCATAATATTATAATATAGTTTGGTCAAGTGACTTTTATGTGATTACTAATATAAAAGAGAGAGAAAAGATTTGCTCCCTAAACAAAACTCTTGTAAGGATAACATTGTAGATGTTATTTTTTGTATATTGTTGTGCGAAGGAAAGTTTTTCAATTTTTAGAGGCCGCAACATTTTCCTCCAAGAAAGAAATCCGCCAAATATGAAAGAATCTATATTTTTCTTTAAGGAAAAATAAAATAATTATGATTAATATTCTACCCTTCCTTCAAGTAAATAAATAAATCCAAATAAGATAATCAAATCAGGACAAATTTCTAACAGTTAGCATGTTCCAATATATAATATGAGAGCAGACATATGTTTTGAGTTCAAATTCATTGTTTTCCTTTTATCCATAATTGTCATATGTTTGCGCATGAAAATGCATCACGTTCGCTTTTTGGAGATAATTATGTAAACAAATTTATACCTTCTCTACTTGATCAAAATTTCAGATACAAGGTAATGGAATGTAAAAACAGAGTCATTGCAGAGGGAATAACATTAGCTAACTGGGATTAGTGGTTTAACACTAAATGTAATTAGTTAGCTGTTAAAAGTTTGTTAGAAGAGTTAGTTAGTAATCACGTGAGGTGCACGTGTGTGTGTATATATATCTGTTCATCAGCTCATTTGCGGTAGGATGAAACCGCCCCTTCTCTTCTTCTTCTAATCAACTGATTTCTTCTTCCTCCCTTAAGAAATGAGCAGTAACTATCGATGCATGCCTCAATCTAACAAAAGGTGATCACATATTTCCACATAAATGTCTTTATCACTGTTTGAATTTTCCTCATGCTGACCTCAACTGTTAAAATGTCATGGTTTTATCTTCAAAATATAACATTGTAAACTAATAGGACCGTCAAATTTGGCCCAACCAAAATCACTCGTTCAATCTGTTTAAAGTTGGACTGGTTATTGACCCGCCTGTTTATTAAATTCGTTGCATCTCAATCTAATTCATCTTAACTTATTTAAAATTGGACTGATTATTAGCTCAATTGATTCATAAGTAACTTTATCAAAATATCTTAGAAATAATTCTTTTTTGTTTGATATGTTGTATATGACCATAACAAAAGTAAGAAAATAATAATTATACAATTCATTAGAAAACAACACATATTAATTAAAGTTTGGTGACACTACAAGAAAATGGCAAATTTCCGACTATCAAATCGGTCGGAAATCAAGCTTTTTCGACAGATTACCAATCGAAAAAGGCCGGTCGGAAAACACATGGCCGCAAATTGAAAAATAAGGACGCACTTAAATATAAGAAATTTGCGACAGAATTGGTCGGTGAATTTTCGACCGATTTCACAAATTTAAATAATAAAATATATATATATATATATATATAAAATTTAAATTTCCGACCGAGTCGGTCGTAAGATTTGAGAATAAAATAAATTTAAAAAATTAAAAATTCATAATTTGCGACCTAATCGATCGCAAATTTGGGAAATTTTTGCGATTGATTCGGTCGCAAATCCGCTCCAAATCTGGAAAAAATAATTAGCAAAATTATGTTGTATTTTTAACTATACCATCTGCCAAATAAAACAACCAACAATCTCAAACCTAGATTCAATCAAATTCTGCAACAACAATCTAAAACCTAGATTCAACTATCAAATTAATATGAAAAGTGTAATAAGAGCATAATAAGAATAATAATTAGTTGCACAAAAAAATCAAAAAGTGCATACTAATTTACTCTCTTCTTTCTTAGTAAATCATCACAAACTTGTTCTACTATTAATTCTTTATGGCTTTTCGAATTTTGATAACAAAGATACTGTGAAAAACAAAAATTACAAACACCAATTTCAGCAAATAATGTGTTTTTCTCATGAGGCTTAGCAAAAAATGAAAACAAAAAAAGAAAAAGGGAGATGGGAAAACTGACCGCAAGAGGGGGAGAGAGAGGGGTGTCGCGGGAGCACCATGATGCCTGGGGGAGGGGGTTTCCAGCGAGGAGAGAAAGAATAGAGAAAAGAAAGAAAAGAGATAATGAGAAAAGAAAGGGGTCGGGGGGTTTTAAAATTATTTCCGATTGAAATCGGTCGGAATTTTTTTAGAAAAAATTGACTGATTTGGTCGCAAATGAGGTCAAAGTCAGACTTCGTTTTAATAAATTTTTGCGACCGAATCGGTCGCAAATGAGGTCAACGAATCAGACCTCATTTTAATAATTTTTTGCGACCGGATCGGTCGCAAATGCCTTCGCGGTATTTTTCGCCAAATTTTGCGACGGATGTAGACGGAATATCCGCCGTAAACATTTATAAAATTTGAAAAATGTATTTTTATGTCATTTCTGACCTATTCCGTCGGAAATTTCTGATTACTTTTTTCGGTCGGAAATGGATCATTTTTTAGTAGTGTGAGAGGTGGACGGGTTGGGCTATGAACCAAATTTTAATTCAGTGTATCTCAGATCAAGTAACTTTTGAACGGGTCATAGACCCACTCATTCATCAACTCAACCTATTTTAACCTGTCAAACTCGCTCATTTGACACCTTTATAACCCAACGGGAAAGAAACAAGGCTGTCATCATTCAGAAGCAGACAATAAACTGAATGAAAATGGACAATGTGTAGTGGTTCTAACATTAAAAGACCTTGGATATTAGAAGACAATATAGTATTCTTCTTTTTGAACCTTTTTTCCTCACTGGCTTCCAGACTCATTTTTCATATTTTCTTTTTCTTCTTTTGCTATTCTTACGTATTTGACAAAAGACTCAAGTACGAGGGTTATTGTGTTTATACGTATCATGAGATCTAATGAATAATTAATTTTGAACGAAACACATTCAGTATTTTTTTTATCTTTTATCTTTTTGTAAAGAATTTAAAGCTTGATACTCTTCATTACATAATATACAGCTAGCTTCTCAATTTAGAGAACCTAAACTATTTAATTAGGTGCTAGAACCCATATCTGAGAATGTGGTAGTACAAGTTTATGGTCAAAGATTAATGCACCTAGTGTGTGTATATAAATGCTAGACGAGGAAAGACCTGTATACTTGACCAACATTGTAGTCTTAAAATTATTATTAATTTTTTGCTAATGTTTGTTAGGGCTCAATTAAATAAACTGATCCTTGTTATATTCATTTAATCACGGATAGAGAATGATATTGGGAATCACAATTTATAATTAGTTTATTTTAATAATTTACTCAAAATTTAAACAATAAATTATAATCTGTTTAAGTTGCTCCAATTAACGTAAAAAAAACTACGTGCTATAATACTCAATTTTAACTTTCTATCAAACATAAACATCAAACTGAAAATTTAATTTTAATGGTATTATTTTCCCAATGTATTGAATATTTTATAAGAGAATACATTAAAGCTACACATATCATTTATATTAACAAATTTTTCTAGAATAAGAAGCTTACCAATCTATCTGTAAATTATTCTTGAATACATCCAAATTGGTTTCGCAAGAGTTTCGACAGTGGGAACAATCAGCTACTTGATGAAAGCTAACACGAACAACATCATTCTTTACACTACGATAAAAGATTGAAAAAAAAAATTACTATGATTTTAGTTCATGTCTTGTATACAACAAAATGAAGAGATATTTTTAGTATAGTAAATAAAGAGAACTTTCAAAGGGACTTGCATCCCTTAAAGAGGCAATTACTATTTCAAACAAAGAGAACCAAAAACACTAAACAAATATTAACATGATATAGATTATAGTAATTTAATATAGTAGTTCAACTTATATTTTATTAGAATTCGTTTAAAATGGTATTAACTGATGATAAAATATTAAACATTTCTATCGAAAGTATTATAGGAATTTTAATTTTTTCCTTAATTAAAGAGATAAGAGAAAGATTTTTATTTTTCTATATATTTATCTATGTTAATTTTCATAATGAAAAATTTTAAAAATTATAACAAATAATGTTTAGGATAATTTAATGATGGTTGAAAACTTGCTAGGGAAGAATGAGTTCAAACCATGTAGATTAAATTTTCACGTTAATTAAGCATATAAGAGATAGCCCCCCTAATACAATGTGAATAAATCTCATCATTTAAATTAACTTTTGAGATTTAATAAACTATACTTTTAAAAATTGCTTATGAATATGAAATTTTCTAGTTTGAAATTCTATCTTTTTTTTCCAGCAGCATTTGTTTCTCCAAAATACTCAAAAAGGGCGGGAGGTGCCTGGCCTCGTTCCTACCAATGAAATAGAGCGACAATCGTTGTTGAAGCGTACATGGACGGCAGTTGAAGCGTACATGGACGGCAGTTTAAAAATTGCTTATGAATATGAAATTTTCTAGTTTGAATTCGTCTTCAAATAGTGTGGCTAGATGAAAACCTTTTAATTTTTAAATTGCTTTAAAACACTATGAGTAAATATGAAAATCTTGTAAATATTTACCAATATTTCTTTTTGTTGCTCTATTATTTAAAAATTAAGTTCATTTTCTCTCTGAAAACTTCTAGTTGACTAAACCAAAATCAGTAATTTTACCAAATGAGAAAATGGACGTTCCAAATGAGTATTTGCATGCAGTACTCTCTGCAAAAGTAGTCTAATGAACAGATCATTTGAAGGAGTTTTGTAGTTATAGGAATATGGGATCCACGTGTATCAATAACATTTTACATTTAAGAATTGCAAACAATGTAAAAAAAAATTTAAAATAACATATATGTCTTGGTCGATCATCTTTCCCTTTCTATATAATAGAAAAGAAATATATTGTACTACGTATAAGTTTGTGCGGAATTTTTTGAAAAGTAGAAATATTTAAGTCTTGAACGTATCTAGTTCTGCTTCCGTGTTGCTTTCTACAAATGGATTGAACAAAATCTCAAAAAATATTTCACGATGATTGACCTTTCATTTCATAAATTTATCTCTTACATCGGTCTTTGCTGTAATACCATTGGATATTTGATCAGCATTATTGACAAAATATTCGCACTCAACAAAATTGAACTTCCTTTACCAACTACGTACGTGCTATATATGATCGATTTCTTCCTGTTTGCCATAAAAATATAATGCTCTTAGTTGATTTAGACAGGTTATTGGTATCATGTTAGTATGTTTCCTACGTCAATTGAAACTCTTGATGATGAACAAGAAATACTCCAATGTTATCTGATAAGTGTTCAATTAATTGACTGAGAAGCCCCCATCTTTTACAGCACGATGATTAAAGCAAATCGAATCAAAAAATCGCACCAAACCAAAAAATTAAATCAAATCGATTAAAAAATCCGACTAGATTTGGTTTGATTTAATTTGGTTTTGAGTAAAAAAACCTGAACCAAACCGATATATAAATATATATTTTTTATATATTTTTTTAAGATTTTATACAAAATTTTCTTTAAAAATGTCTAAATATTTGTGATTCTCTTACGTGATATAATATTTAATAGAATATGAAGTGCTCCATATTTATTAACTTTGAATAATGAGTTGTATGATCATTTTCTTATCAAGTGTTACTAAAAAGTGTCAATCTCTTTGTTATTCCATATTCATATGTCAAGATCTATTAAATTATTATATCTTTTTTCGGATTTGAAGTGATTATTATTATTTTTGCTTCGTATTGATTTTTATGTTTAATTACTAAATTCGATTAACCTTAAAAGTGTACATCAACAAAAAATTATTGTCAGACGACTAAAAAGATAACTATCATATGTTACTAAGTAAATTCTCCCATAAGAATATTTTAATAGATAATATGTTTGTCAATTTTTTAAATTTTTACTAAACATATATTTACTTATCAAAAAATTTACAAAGTAAGATTGAAATGATATTGAAGTAACAAAAATCCGAAAAACCCGACAAAACCGACAAATTCGAACCGATCCAAACTGATATAATTAATTTGGTTTGATTTTGATAAAAATCGAACCAACTCGGTCCATGTACACCCCAGTGCAATCAATGCCTTATTGCCCTTATCTTTTCTTATTGTATTAAAAACAACTAATCCTATGTTGAACTATACGTTTTATACTATGCTCAAATCTCAATTAAGAAATTAAAGACATAAAACTGAAATTGAAATCCAAAAATATTGCCAAAAGTAATGCACAAAAATTTACGAATTTAAGAGGTCGAAAACCATCGTCAACAAATTCATCAAACAAAACATAATTAACCCTTAGATACAACTTGTAAGATCCTTAAATGATTTCCAAAATATTTAGTTTGCATTTTAATTTGCACCACCAACAGCAAGTACTAAAGTTCATGATGGTGCTGGGCATGTGGTGCTCCACTTAAAATAAAAGTTAAAAGACGCGTATACTCACAACTTTTAATTGGGGAGTACATGTTAAGAAAAATCAACATTAGTTCTAACTAACCTTCAAAAGTTAGTTGATGAGTTAGAAAATTGTCCAAAATCAAATAACAATCCTGTATAGGCCAAAATTCAGCCTAAAATATTTAGGGTAATGCATCATTAAGGAAAGAATCAGTCGAGGTCGGCCAGGGAATAGCGAGGTTCGTGGCAAAGAAGGCAGTAATGGCCGAAGTCGAGCATCGTTGGCAGGACAGCAACAATTAATTTTCGAAATAGGATATTAAAGAGAATATTCTATTATAGAGAATATTCTCTGCACTTGTATTATTAGGGTTTGCTAGGGATATGTGTCAAATATATAAGAGAAAAAGAGAATGAATAGGGGCATGTAATATTAATTTGATAAGAACACTTTTTAGAAGAAGATTTTCTTTCTTGTAAAAATACAAAGATTATTTTTTTATCAAGATTCTTGCTCATATTATTCCACACCTTTCCAGATTCGAGGATCTATCCGTCACTCATCATTGTCAGGAGAAACCTTCGTCCAATACATCCATTATTGGGTGAATCATTCCTCCTATTTATTTAAATGTTATTTATTGCTAGTTACACCTCCATTATTGCTCACACTTCAAGAATATTTTGTACTTAATGTCATCAACCCTTTACGGGATCTGTCCCCACCTCACACGCGTTATCAAGATTTGCATCTAGAGTTATTATCTTTAACTAGATTTAATCCATTATTACATAACTTTAATATTTTAGCCGAAAGTTATACTTTTTGGTCAAACAATTTGGCACTGTCTATGGGGATTTTCTAGTTAAGTCTTTTAGTTGCGTTTAGATCTACAGTTGACAATGGTTAGTAACGTAAAAAAAACAAGAGCCTTTTTCTCTTTGCATGCATAGATCTAATATGGAAGGTAATAGGGAAGAAAGAACGAGAATAATGAGTGACCTCCCAGCCAACCTCATGAACATCATCCATGAAAGCTCTGAAGCAGTGGACGAGGACACGACGCCCAATGCCTCTTCTAGGCGAGATGGATCACCCCTCCCCACTGCGGCATCACAAAATTTCTTGGTAAGTCAGCATCCACATCCGTGGGAGAGGAGGCACCACCAGTGATAAAGAAGCTCCTTGAGGCCTCGCTAACTGATACACTGACCAGCGTCCTCCATAAGCCCGTTCGGGACGCGGCCGCAGAAAATGCAAGAACTTGTGTTAAGCCACCAGTGGACAAGCAACATGATCAACCTACTCCTCCGCCCGCGGTGACAGGTATTAATCACAATGTTGTTGTCAATGCAGGTGACGACGCCCTCACGGTCGTTCTGAAAAGGATGGAGGAAATGGAAAACGAGAACAAGGCACTTCGAGACCAGATGAGAGAACGCCAAGAAATGGTTAGCGATCTACTATGAAGATACAATAGGAAGGAAGATACAAATATAGAAGAGAGAGGCTCGCATCCCAAGTGGAACACAGAATTCATTCCAAGTGGAGGTTCTTTCTCAGGGCGTAAGGATAGCACGCAAAAGACAGCCTGAAAAGACAAAGACAGGATTTCAACATAAAAAGCGGTGGATGAGCGGTAATGACTGGGGAAGGGGACAAGTACATCCAGGATTTACCCGGTGTGAGATATCACATTGTTCGAGGAACCCTAGTCTTAGCCCTACTTCAGCGATTCAATCCGACATTTCATTTCCCCCTTCATCATTTGATTTTTCGCATCTAAGAGCTGAGATAAAGTACCGGGCGCTTCTAAACTATTGCCGAAGAAAGATGTTGGTCGGTTTGTAGAGCAGCCATATAGTGATGGTGCTGCCCTACATGCCATACCAAATACCTTTAAAATACTTCCCTATCTAAAAATATACGATGGCACAACGGACCCCGAGGATCATGTGACCCACTACGTTATCATTGTGAAAGACAATGACCTCGCCAAGGAACAAGTATCCTCCATTCTACTAAATAAATTCAGTGAAACCCTCACGGGAGGCGCATTGACCTGGTATTTGCAACTACCTGCATGTTCCATAGAAACATTTGAGGAAATGGCCGATAAGTTCGTAAACCTTTGGGGCCAAGGAGGCCGAGGCTAGAGTAAACAACATCTTTGATATTAAACAATCTCCGGGAGAGGGGCTGAGGGATTTTCTCGCCTGTTTTAACCGAGTAATGATGACTATCGGAAAGGATGGCGGTAGCATCTTTTCAAAATGATCTGAGCAGAAATGGTTCAAGGGCGACAAGAAAATTATTAAGTCTGCTTATGAAGTATCCCCCAACGACTTGGGATGAAATACATAATGCATATTGTGCCAAAGTCCGAGCAGACGAAGACGACCTCAATGGGCCGACCCATTGACTGACCTCGGTGCAAGCAGAATCCAGAAAAGATTGAATAAATGATATCAAAAGAGATCCCGCGGCCTCAAAACCAAACTGGGAACGACATCTCCCATATATCAGAACCACTGTTGTGTCCTCATCCCGCCATGAAGAAGGCCCACCCCGATCAAGAACAGGGACTTACCAGAATGAGAGAGATATGCCCCCTTTATTATCCGCTCACAATTTTTGCGTGTCACCTACAGAGATACTCTACGCCTTGGAGAAGCTCGGACTAAAGGTGAAGTGGCCACAAAAGATGATGTCAGACCCGAATACCAGAAAATCATATGCCCTCTGCGAGTTTCATCAAGAGTGAGGACACAAAACCGAAGATTGCATTGCCCTAAGACAGGAGGTCGTAAACATGCCGCGACAGGGACACCCCAAAGAATTGTTGAGTGATCGGGGAAGGACCAACTTTTCCAGGGGACATGAGTCAAGGGCCGCAAAAATCGCGCTCGTCGGCCTGCACCGTCCACATGATCATCGGTGACGGGGATGATGCTTCCATCAATAGTGTGAAGTTCACCACAACCCACGAGCTCTAACGGTCGATCTACCCACGAACGGTATGATGAACTCAAATAAAGTGTCATCTTCGATAAGTCAGATACCAACGGTTTGGCTTTCCCTCACTATGATGCTCTCATCATCACTTTATGTATTTTAGATACCAACATAAGACGGATTATGGTAGACGATGGGAGCGGCGCGTGTATTATCCATCCTCGAATAATTGCACAAATGGAACTCGAGGATAAGATAATGCCACATTGCATCACACTAACAGGCTTTAACAAAGCAGTTGAGCGAACATCCGGTGAGATCAAACTCCCCGTCCTAGCTGGTGGCGTCACTTTGGAGACCACATTCCACATCATGGACCAGGACACGGCATACAACACCATAATAGGGCGACCATGTATACACACCATGAGATCTATCCCCTCCAGTACACGAGGGGAGCAACGCATGTCCCAGGAATGCTACTGCATCGCCCTAGACTGTACGGTCACCCAACAAATAAAGGATAAAGAAAAAGAGGCATAGCAATCAACAGGGTCGAGGTCGGTATGCGATGACAGCGAGGACGTCATCAGAGACCCCGATATGGTCGAGGCCACAAGATCGACCATAGAGGACCTCGGCCCAGTTCAATTAGACAGCAACGACCACAACAAGAAAGCTTACATCGACTGCAAACTTCAGGAACCGGGTAAGTTTTATGAATTTTTAACTGCTGACGCGAACTTGTTTTCTTTTAGCCATGCAGATATGCCATGTATCCCAAAGAGATCGCCACGCACAAATTGAACGTTGATCCACTCTACCCCTGGTGAGGCAGATTAGGCGTAAGTTCAATTCCACAATTAATGATGCAGTATGCAAGAAGTGTAAATTGTTGGAAAATGGCTCCGCCAGGGAGTCGAAGTACCCCCTACGGGTCGCCAATGTAGTCATGGTGAAAAAGAAGAACGGTAAGTAGCGTATGTGCGTAGATTTCACTGACCTGAACAAAGCTTGCCTTAAGGATTCATTTCCATTACCTCACATCGACCAAATCATCGAAGCAACGGCGGGGCACGAGCTACTAAGTTTCTTGGATGCCTACTCGGGCTATAATCAGATCCTAATAGAGGAAGAGGACTAGGAAAAAACCACCTTCATCACTCACCAGGGGACGTACTGCTACAGGATCATGCCCTTCGGACTGAAACATGCGAGGGCTACTTACCGAAGTTTGGTGACGATGATGTTTAAATACCAACTCGGTAAAATGGAGGAAGTCTATATCGATGACATGCTGGTCAAATCCTAAAAGAAAGAAGATGACATCGGCCACCTGAGAGAAGCCTTCGGCATACTCATGCGATACGACATGAAATTGAACCCCAAAAAATATGCATTTGGCGTGGCCTCAAGAAAATTCTTGGGTTTCGTAGTATCGCAGTGAGGTATCGAGGTCAATCCCAACCAAATCAAGGCCATCAAAGGGATACCAGAGCACTTGACCACCAAAAAAATGGTCCAGAGGTTGACCGACCTTATCGCCGCCCTTTCGAGGTTTATTTCACGATCCTCCGATAGGTGCCACAAGTTCTTTGGCATACTCAAAAAGGAGAATGGACTTTAATGGACCCCTGAATGCGTCCAAGCTCTAAAGGATTTAAAGGTGTACTTGTCCTCGCCACTGTTGCTTTCAAAACCAAAACCGGGACAGCCCATCCTCGTCTATCTCACCGTGTCTGAAGTAGTTGTGAGCGCAGTCCTGGTCCAAGAAAATAAAGGTACGGAATCTCCCATCTATTACATTAGAAAAACACTAGCAGACTCTGAGACTAGATCCCCTCATCTTGAAAAACTGGCTCTGGACTTAGTCGTAGCTTCACAAAAGCTCAGACCACATTTCCAATCCCACCCCATCTCGGCCATCACAACTTTCCCCTTAAGAAGCATTTTGCATAAACCCGAGCTATTGGGCAGGTTGGCCAAATGAGCCATAAAACTAAGGGAGTATGATATTACATATCGTCCGCGAATGGCGATAAATTCAAAGGTCCTCGCAGACTTCATCACCGATTTTAGTGCAAAAATAATGCCCGAAGTCGAAAGACAAGCCGTCTACACTTCTCCCCAAACACAAGACCTATGGGTCCTGTACACCGATGGCGCGTCTAACGCGTCAGGATCTGGGTTGGGACTCGTACTCGAAGTCCCAACAGGAGAAGTGATTCGCCAGTCCATAAGATGTCGGACATGACTAACATCAGGGCTGAGAATGAGGCCGTAATTGCAGGACTGAGACTAGCACTCAAATACGGGGCAAGGCGGCTAAGACTATGCTGCGATTCTCAACTCATGGTCAACAAGGTCACAAGGATTTTCCAAATCAAGGAGAAAATGTTACCAAAGTACCAGACCAAAATCTGCAAGCTACTACCCGAGTTTGACGAATGTCAACTCGACTAGATCCCCCGAGCATAGAACACCGAGGCGGACGGCCTCGCCAAATTAGTCGTAGCCACCAAAAATATTACTACTGGATAAAGAAATGTGGTCCACCTCCTCAACTCGTTGATAGATCAAATCGAGGTAAGAACCAAAAGCCTGATTTCGGAGTGGCGCAACCGTATTATTACATATTTGCAGGATGGCATACTCCCCAATGATAAAAAAGAGGCCGAGAAGTTGCGAATGCAATCAGCCAGATACAACATCATTCACAACGACCTGTACAAGAGGACATATGGCAGCCCTCTAGCGAAATGCTTAGGCCCAAATCAGACGTGACGCGTCCTTGAAGAAGTACACGAAGGCCACTGTGGAGCTCACTCCGGCAATAGAGCTTTAATCATATGCCTCATATGGGCAGGGTATTAGTGGCCCACCATGAAAAAAGAGGTCGCGGATTTCGTGAAAAAATGCAAGCAATGCCAGAAGTACGCTCCAATGATCCACCAAGAAGGCACACCTATACTCAATAACTTTCCCTTGGTCGTTCATCAAATGGGGAATGGACATTGTGGGACCCCTCCTGGTAGGACGAGGTAACGTACGATTCTTTTGGTTTTAATTGACAATTTCTCTAAATGGGTAGAAGTAGGAGCGTTCGCCCAAATACACGAATAGGAAGTTATCGCCTTCATATGGAAAAACATCATATGTTATTTCGGCCTCCCCAAAGAGATCAGTTGCGACAACGGACACTTGTTTGCAGGAAAAAAGGTCGCTGAAATTTTTGAAAAATGGCATATGAAAAGAATACTCTCAACGCCATACCACCCCACAGGCAACAGGCAAGCGGAGTCCTCCAATAAGCCGATACTGAACATTGTGAAGAAGAAACTCGAAAAAGCCAAAGGATTGTGGCCAGAAATATTACCAGAAGTACTCTGGGCCTACTAAACAATGCCCAAGACGAGTAAAGGAGAGACGCCGCACTCATTAGTCTATGGGACTGATGCAGTAATACCAGTCAAGATTGGGGAGCCCAGCCTAAGATACTCCCACGAAATCGAACCCCAAAACGATGATAGCAGAATGCAGGAGCTCAACGAATTCGAGGCCTAAATCGGCCCTCGGCCATAACTAAGCATAGGTTACATTCAAACTTGTTCAAATTAATGTCTAATTGGCTCTTGACCATAACTAAGCATAGGTTACACGCCCGCACCCGTCCACGTGTCCTCTTCGATCTGATCCACGCCCGCATCCTTCTCCTCGTCACCGGCCTCTGGTGTAGCAGGATCGTAGCCACATGCAATCTAAACATCACGTGTCTTAACACGAGCATCCTCGAGGACGGCTCCCGAATCGGTTCCTGCCTTTATCAAATCTCTGAATATGTTCGGTTGGGCCTCGACATGAAACCACACCTCGTATAAATCTCGTGGAACATCAGGGAAGTTAGAAATATGAGAAGAGGATGGTTGAGCCATTAATTGTGCCTTCTCGGCCTCCAGAGCGGCGGCCCGGTCACAAAGGCCAGAAGCCTCTTTATCCAATTCTCCAATCCGTTCATCAAGTCATTTTTCTCTAAGTCTGGCCGTCTCCACATTTTCTCGCTCGGCCCAGATAATACGGATGACGATCTCCAAAGCCTCCATCTTCGTCATAGCCCTCGACCAGGCTAGCTCCGCCTTCTCGAGATCCACTACCTTCTCTACGACCTCGCCCCTTAAAGCTTCAGCTTTGAATTCACACCCTATAGCATGGGGCGCAACGAGAGAACCTGGGCTTGGAGATCGCCGCAGTGGGATTCAATCCCTCTACTAACCTCCAGATCCTACTCTTTCTTCATTAGCGCCCCCTCGAGAACACTGCATTTTTCGATGACCTTCACCAACTCGTCATCTTTTTCCTTCAGCTCGTCTTTGAGAGCTCGAAAGTTTCCCCCTTCACCGAACCGCATAAAGATCTCACGATGCTCGCAGTATTTTCTCTCCATCTTCAGAAAAATAGCTTTACGCCCTCCTCTCTTCGGGCGCTTTCAATCTACAAAATCACAATCTGAAAGAAAGAGTAAGAATAAAACAAACTTTGAACTCGACAAACAATAATGAGAGGGATAGAAAATCTTACCCTAAGAGCGAGGCCGGCTATGCTCCTAGATAAGGTAGCATCCTTTATCTTTTCGAGGGTTTTACCCTCCACATCGGAACAAAGGGGACCAGGAGAAGGGACTACGTCCTCCGTATCAACCAATAAATCTCGATCCATGGGGATCGTAATAGTCTGTGTGGACCCCTCCAACCGTACTTCTAGTCAGGTAAAACCCTCCCTCATCATCCGCACCTCGTATGCATCCACATCAGAGCCCGTCTCGTAACCATCCTCAGCCACGCACTTTCCTTTTACGTCGATCATCGAAGAAGGATCCTCGGGCAGTCGCGAGGCTGATGGCTCATCCCGCCGCACATTATGAGTGACTCTTTTCGATGACCCTTCAACTTCCATCATGATTTCGGGAAGAGATATATCATTTGCAACTCCAGTCGATGGAGAAACCACGGGCAATAACTCGGCGTCATCTTCAAGCTCTATGGTTGCCGTTTCTCGCATGACAAAATCACCTGTCGTTGAACCCACCGCTCGGACAACCCCTTCACCGACGTCCATCGATCTCCTCTTGCGAGGAATCAAACTACCATCACTCGGTGATGATTCTACCTCCTCGTCCGCATCTACCATATGAAGCAAAGGAGAAGTTGGAAGCTCTGTTATCGATATACCTGTGGGCGCAGAAGAAGACGGTATGGAAGCAGCACTAGGTATGTTCGACGAGCGAGTAGGCATGGCCGCAGTAGAAGAACGAACATAGGTAGATGACCGAGCAGGCCTAGCCGTGGTCACCACAGGAACAAACTCCAAAGATGAAGCGTCTTTCCTCTTGTGGAACGCAGGAGGAGGGGCCCTCGGCCTCCTCGAAGACCCTCGAACTGAGAAAGAACCAAATATTTTCACCACCAATAATGAACCATAGCGTGCAAACAACTATTTGGTCAAAAGAGAGATAAAAATAATAGACGAACTCACCGGTCAAGGAAGAAGCAGGCCCGAAACTTTTGAGAAAGCTCGGCCACTCATGAATCTCCACCGTGTGAGGCAGAATCCGGCCAACCCAGTCGAAAATGTCCCCGACCAAAGGATGAGGCGCGGCTTTGGCTGAACAAGGAAGAGATAATGTTAGAACCTACTACCAGAAACAAACAAATCAAGTAACTTTTCATAAAAGACGATTACTTACTGGCGCGATTCCAGGTCTCGGGAAAGTCGCCTGAGTTGGCTACCACATCCCCAGTTCTAACGAAGAAGTAGTTGCTAGAACTTACGATTCGATTTCTTGTCCATCTTCACCACCAAGCATTTACTTCCTCGGTGGCGAATATGCGACATCGTCCATCTATAAAATCTAGGGGAAAAGAGATGCATCAGATGGCAGAGTGTGACCTCGACTCCGGCCAGCTCGGGAAATTTGGAGAGCATTCTGATAAGCTTATAAATGCACAGAGAGAGTGGGCCAGGCAGATACCATAATAGTGACAAAACTCCTCCGCCAACAGGAGAAGGGGGAGGGTATAGCCGACCTAGAAATGATACGCGTAAAATGCACAATATCCAGGGCGGTGGATTTGTACCATGTCGCGCCCTGCTGGGATCAGATCGATGTGGGCAAGGATGTCAAATTTTTCCCTAAGATCAGATCGACCTCTGCCTTCGCTGATTCTGAGATTTCAGGTTCACCTTCAAGCTCCTTCAAAAAATCGGACCCAATTTTCTCACTACGGGGATTATTTCCTCCACCGTAGGAAAGTTTTCTTCTTCTATGGCGACAAAAACCCTATCAACATGAGGGAGTATAAGCACCACCAAAGGGGTCAGTTTCCATACCAGAGACAGCAGATGCCTTGGTCATGTTGATTAAGAGAAGAGTTTCGAGCAAGGAAATGTTAGAAGCAGCGAGAATCACTAAGACCAGTGAGAGATTTCAAGAAATGAAAGAAGAAGAAAATGCAAAATTTTCGGATACAAAAGGTTTCGTAAAGATTGGAACATTGCCCACACACCCCTATTTATAAATATTCAGGCATCGAAACCAAGGAATGAATCCATCATCACCTGGCCCTGTAACCAAAGCGGCAGATCCAATCACAAGCGCGTGCGAAATGACATATTGGGAAACCGCATCATAATGACGTTTGTCGCCATGACGTCATCCTGATTCGTGTGACATACGACTAGAACTTGTGGATCAAAAAGGGACATGCTGGCTACTCGCCCCAATAATCACAACTTGTTCATATCATCTAAATACTTCGGTCACGTTACATAATATCTGCCCATCGAGCTCGCATGAGGTCGGCCTCAATAAGCGGAGGGACTAACTATATAGGCCAAAATTTGCCCTAAAATATTTAGGGTAATGCATCATTAAGGAAATAATCAGTCGAGGTCGGCCAGGGGATAGCGAGTTTCGTGGAAAATAAGGCAGTAATGGTCGAGGTCGAGCATCGTTGGTAGGACAGTAACGACTAGTTTTCGAAATAGGATATTAAAGAGAATATTCTAGTGAATATTCACTGCTCTTGTACTATTAGGGTTTGCAAGGGATATGTATCAAATATATAAGGGAAAAAGAGAAGGAATAGGGGCATGTAATATTCATTTGATAAGAACACTTTTCAGAAGAAGATTCTCACTCTCTTGTAAAAAAACAAAAATTACCTTTATATCAAGATTCTTGCTCATATTATTCCACACCTTTCCAGATCCGAGGATTGTTCAAGTAAATCTTGGATCTATCTGTCACTCATCATTGTCATGAGAAATATTCATCCAATCCATCCATTATTGGATGAATCATTCCTCCTATTTACTTAAATGTCATTTATTGCTATTTATTTCTAGTTACACCTCCATTATTGCTCACATTTTAAGAATATTTTGTACTTATTGTCATCAACCCATTACGGGAATTGTCCCCTCCTCACACACGTTTTCAAGATTTTCATCTAGAGTTATTATCTTTAACTAGATTTAACCCACTATTACATAAATTTAATAGTTAGCCGAAAATTACACTTTTTGATCAAACAAATCTGTTCACTCAATTAATCAGCACGGGACACTTTAATATATCTGTTTAACCAAAGAATTAGATTCTTAGTAAAAGCTATTTTAAGTAGTAATCGGGATACTGATAACCAAAGAGATTAGCTAATAATAGGTTTTAAACTTGTAAATAAGAAAAGCAACAAGATAGCATAAAAGTAAGTATATTTCGATAGTGATTCGAACGTGTCCATACAAGTGAGGTTTTACTCCCTTTTATAGGGAATTTCTTAATATAACATCTACTCTCCTTAATGATTGAGCATTAACGAATATTTATATCATTAATGTAACGTTACAATAGGTAATCCTAACTGTTGCGTGAAAATTCTGTAACGTCTAGCTCATTGATTGAAGATCTATGAATCTTCCCTTTATTCTGCCCTGGTTCATTCTGACCGTGTCTCTCCAACTTCTCGATTAGACTGGAGGTTCCGCTTCTAATTATCTCGTGGGTGTTTACCCCGTACCTCTTTGCTCCGTACCTCTTTCCAAGCTTTCATCAAGTTGTCGCCCTTCCATTGTTCCACGTATACTGCTTTGTCATCAAAGATATTACATGTGTAATGTCTATTTTTTACCAATACATATAGTCCCCCACTTACCATTTATTTATCAATTGAATATTTGGTAAGTGGATACACATTTATGGCGGGAATTTTTTGCCGCCATTCTACTCATGTCATTGCATCTGTCTCTGAGCGTTCGCGTCGCTTGTCACTTCTATTAAATGCATGTGCCACGTGGTGATTCTGGATTGGTTTTGCAATTCATCAGTGCACTTTAGACTTTTTGCGGCTGCATCAGTCACGAAGTAACAGTTTTAATAATGACTTTCGCATTAGTATCTTTCCATTTTTTTACGGTTGCCTTCGTGTATAAATACCCATATTTGCCTTTGCTTCTACAAAAAACTTCTAACTTTCTTTTGCTACTTGCGAGTCCTTCTTTCTTGCAAATATGTCTTCCTTAAACCCAGACCCCAAAAAAGTAATAATAGTCAATGAACTATCTCCTTCTTCTGCTCTGATCCGGAGTAGGAGGGGCGGTAGATTAAGGAGTTTGGGCTCAAAACCTTCTAGAGGGTTTTCTTCTTCTCAACGTAACATTACTCCCCTACCAACTTCTAGGGTTATTGTTACTCCATCTTCTTCTAGGGCTAGAGCTTCTATATCTTCTTGTAAAAGTAGAGAGTCTAGTGAACCACTTCGCGAACCAAAGGTAGATGAGATTGTACCCGCTGAATTTTCTTTCGTAAATGACAGTGAAGCCATAATAAAACATCTTTCTTCTATGACGTCTCATGATCGCGCTGATATTTACCCTACTCAAATTACTGAGGGTTTGATTTCTCTTATGCGTAGAGACTGTTATTGGAAATTTGATTTCCCGGTCTTGGTCCCCAATGAAAATCAAAGGATAACTTCTTACAAAACAGGCTATTATTTTGTATATACCTACCCGTTTACTTTGGGTTTCAAGCCTTCCATCGACCCTGTCATTATAGAGTTTTGTCGATTTTTTAACGTGTGTTTGGGACAAATCGGTCCTATCTTCTGGAGGGCAGTAGCATGCATCAGATATTTGGCTAACTTAGCTTCACTTCCTTTTACCTTTTATCATCTTATTCACCTCTACTCTCCCAAGTTATTCCGCCAAGGAATCTTTACTCTTGTGGCTAGGAGTGAGGTAGTTTTAGTTAATCCTGATGATGATAAAGATAGAGGTTGGTATGCCAGGTTTGTTGCTGCCCCTACAGGTGGATTAGTAGGTGAAGAAAATTTACCCTTCCTTGAGAAGTGGAACTTTTCACGTAAGTTTTTGTTTACTCACTTATTTCCTTATTCTTGATAGATGTTCAGTACCGTGACTGTTTTTGTCTTTTTTCAGCAACTATGGGAACCGCCGAGGAGATTTCCGGGTTTCGTGGTTGGGTTGAAAAATTATTGTTGATCGCTCCAATGGAAGAACGTTCTTGGAAATACCTTTCTGCAAGGTTTGGTTGGAAAGTAAAAACCCATGGTAGGTTTTTTTTTTTTACGTTTCCCTTTTCTCTCTTTTTTGAACTTCTCTAATCCCTTTTGTTTGTTAGGGTTTCCCGCTCGTGGTGTCACCGCTGCTGCTATAACTGCTTCGAAGCTCTCTTTGGCCAAGGCTCAAGAAATTATCTTAAATTCTTCTTCGTCAAAAAGGAAAGTGGATAGGACTCAAACCTTAGAAGATGAGGAGGAGCAAGAGGAAGGCTCGTTGGTTCGTAGGCCACGAGCAAGAAGAAGAGTCATGTCTGATGATGAATCTACTCCCCTTATTGGTCCATCTTCCATGCCTGAGCCTGATCATTCTACCCTTGCATACTCTGAGGAGGAAACTCCTTCTCCAGCCACTGAGTCAGTTGAACAATTGTTCCATCAAGTTTTTGGCTCAATTTCAGAGGAGACGCCTTTTGCTATCTTTCCTCTTTCTACTCCAGTGGAGCTTCAGTCCGCCATGCTTGTTGATGTTTCTGCTTCCCCGTCTGTGCCACCCGTGGCTCCTTCATCTACTCCTGCTACCGTGCCTTCTATTATTGAAGTAGGGTCTTTTAGCAATGGGGAGATGAAGTGAAGTATGATCAAGGTTCCTACGGAAGGTAGCCTCTTAAATAAATCAAGCCAGGCGAATGTGTGGTTGAAGCCTTTGATTGGCCTAGTTGAAAAGTCAAAATTGGAAAGTCATAGCTCCTTAACGTGGATGAATGAGATTGTACACTCATCTTTGAAGGTAGCCTTCCTGTTATTCCTTCTTAACGCTAGCCTTTGCTGTATCTAACCTTTCCCCTTTTTTTTGTGTAGATCAATCTCATTGGTATAGAGTTTATGAAAAGGATCGTACATATGGAGCAGTTAATGAATGACCACCATACCGAGGCTGATAACTGGAAGGAACAATTTGAGAGCCTTCAACTTGATGTGGAAGCAGTAGAAGAGGAAAAGTGCACCTTAGAGCAGTAGGTTAGAGTAATTGCAACAAAATTGAAGGCTTCATCAAGTCAAACAGGCAAGGATAAAAACATCCTGGAGTCTTCCTTTGCGGAGCAGCTTTCCCATGCTACTGAAGAGATAAGAAGCTTGAAGGCTTTGTTGGACCAGAAGGAGGCTTATGCTGGTGAACTTGTGCAATCACTTAATCAAACCCAAGAGGACCTCCGTGAATCTTCAAACAAGATTCAGTTTTTAGAAAGATCTCTTTCCCCTTTGTGGGCTTCTTATGATGCTATCGTGGTTGAAAGAGATGAGCTAATGGGAGAAAAATTACGAGGCTCTTGAGGATAAGGAAGTTGTTGATGTGAGTTGGGCTTATTTGAATGCCCGGCTTGACACATTGACAGAAATAGGCCAAGAAAATTTTGACTTAGAAGCTGAAATTTCCAAGACTAAGGAGACGATTGAAGAGTCTCGGCAAAGTCAAAATTTTTCATCACCTGAAGTTGAAATTTCAATGGGTGATGAGATCGTTCCTGATGAAGCTGTTGCCCAAGCCTCGCCATCTCAAGCTGCTCTTCCTGCTGATGAAGATAATCCTCCCAATGCCTAGTGAAAGTTTATCAACCCATCTTTTTTTCTTTTTTTTGAAACAATTGGTGGTTACCCCCGGTCCCATTTGGGGGTGAAGTTGGTTTAGTAAATCCCCAATGACAACTTAGGGGCAACTTTGTATAAACAAATTTGGTTTAAACTAAGTATAATACTTAGTTTTTACCATTATATAATATTAATATTTATATTTCTTAGCATGACTTGTGTTTTTTCGATTTTTCGTTTTACTCTTAAGTGTTTGCATGCTTTACGTTCGAGTTTTTGTTTTTTACCCTTTGGTACTTAATTTTGCATTAAAAATGCTTCAGCATTTCGTGTCTTTTTGAAATAAGCAAGATTTATAAAAGAGGGACCTTTTATGAACGACACTTAATAAAGAAGACGTCTCAACTTCATAATGGTGTAAACATACAAAAGAGAGATAGGAATTCACATGTTTATTCCGAATAATGCTTTGCAGAAAGTTTTTATATTATTCGAACTTTCGTAACATTTTACATGTGTTGGAGCATCGTCTGTGACTCTTTCGTGAATGTTTTCATTTACAACAGGTTTTGAATAAACACGAGGGTATGAATTTCTTCCCGTAACTAAATTCTACCTTTAACCTAAACATTCATTTATATTCACGAGTATGTTCTTTGTAGGTTTTTGAATCAGGCTTTGTGTTTTTGTCTTTGGCTCTTTGATTCTACTAGTAACTTTTGATTTGTGGGGGAAAATGGATCTTCAGGCTTGAACTTTGACTCTTTTGATAGTCTTTTTTGCCCCTTCCATACTGTATAGTCCCCCAAGTGTTTGAGCTTTGAAGAATGAAATCTCGAGCACTTGACTATTCTTTTCTTGTGGTCCTTTTCCTGAAAGGAAAAACATACGCGACTCGAGGTATATAGTTTAGATGATGACTGCTTAACCCTTTGAAACGTCCATCAGAAAGTTGTAACTCTAGACCGGGAATTCAAGTTTTTTCCTCGTGTCTATTCAGGCCTAATATCATCATCTGGTTATGGGTTAGCTTTTTGCGTATCATCTAAAATGGTTAGTATAATTTTAACTACACTAAATAAAATTGAACGTAATGATACCTGACCGTGGGTATTCCTTTTCCTTAGAAGTATTATTTCTTCAAGTGAAAAGCATTCCAACTTGTTGGTAAAATTTTGTCATCCATGGTTTCCAACTCATAGGCTCCTTTTCCAGCAATACCACGCACTTTGTAGGGTCCTTCCCTATTTGGATTTAATTTTCTTGCTCCAGCCTCCTTTGTTGATTGAAAGAATTTCTTAAGGACGTAGTCCCCAATTTTGAAATATCTGAGGTGAGATTTTCTGTTGTAATATCGCTCTATAATTTGCTTTTGAGCTACCATACGTATTAAAGCAACTTCTCTCCTTTGTTCGAGTAAATCCAGATTTGTTCTCAACTCGTCATTGTTTGTTTCTTCTGTTGTTGTTGTGAATCTCATGGTCGGTTCACCAATTTCCACTGGTATTAGAGCTTCTGAGACGTAAACAAGCGCGAATGGGGTTTCTCCCGTGGCTGTCTTTGCAGTAGTTCTATAAGCCCATAATACTGCGGTTAATTCTTCAGGCCAATTTCCCTTAGCTTTTTCCAATCGTTTCTTCAGATTGTTAACAATTATTTTATTTGTTGACTCAGCTTGCCCGTTAGCCACAGGATGATATGGTGAAGAAGTGATTCATTTGATTTGCCATCTTTGGAAGAATTCTGTGATTTGAGAGCCTATGAATTGGGGGCCATTGTCACATACAATTTCCTTTGGTACACCAAAACGGCATATGATGTTTCGCCATATGAAACTTTTCACTTCTTTTTCTCGCACCTATTTAAAAGAATCTGCCTCTACCCATTTTGAGAAATAATCTGTTAATACAAGTAAAAATCGTACCTTTACTCTGGCTGGGGGTATAGGTCCTACTATATTCATTCCCCATTTCATAAGTGGCCAAGGTGATACAACCGGGTATAGTAATTCTGCGGGGCGATGCATATTGTTAGCATATTGCTGACATTTATCGCATTTGGCTATGAAATTTTCAGCGTCTTTTTCCATATTATGCCAATAGTACCCTACTCTGATTAGGGTTTTGACTAAGGATCTTGCACCTGCGTGGTTCCCACAATGTCCTTCGTGTACTTCTTTCATCACGTACTCAGTTTGGTTTGGTCCAAGGCACCTTGCTAGGGGACCTCCAAACATTTTGCGATACAGAGTGTCACGAACTAGGCAGTACCGTGCAGCTTTTCGAGGAAGTGCTTGAGCTTCTTTCTTATCTTTAGGCACGGTACCATTCTGCAAAAAAAATTACAATTTCGTTTTTCCAATCCCAGGTTAGATTATTAGATGTTACCTCATTCTTGTCCTGGTCAATTGCTGAATGAAATAAATGTATCACAATAGCATTGTCTTTATTCGTTACATCTGTAACTGCTGCAAGATTAGCTAACACATCCGCTTCTGCACTTTCCTCTCTAGGTACTTGCATAATCTTCCATGACTGGAATTGCTGCACCAGAACTCGTGTCTTTTCCAGATACTCTTGCATTCGAGTCTCTCTAGCAGTATAAGTCCCCTGTATCTGGTTCACCACTAGTTGAGAGTCACTTTTGATCACGATATGCTCAATTGAGAGTTCTCGTGCTAATTTGAATCCTACAATGACAGCTTCGTACTCCTCTTCATTGTTAGTAATGGGATAACATTTAATAGCTTACCTTATCTTTTCACCCGAAGGTGGTATTAAAACAATTCCCAACTCGGCTCCTTTGATATTAGAAGAGTCGTCGGTGAATAGAGTCCATATTCCTGGATTAGCTCCGGTAAAGATTTGTAACTCTTTTTCTACTTCAGGAATTAAGCTAGTGTTAAAATCTGCGACAAAATCGGCTAAACCTGAGACTTTATTGCAGTCCTAGGTTGATAGACTATGCCATATTCACTTAGCTCTATTGCCCATTTAGCCAGTCTACCTGACAGTTCTTGCTTATGCAAAATATTTCTCAAAGGATATGAGGTTACAACAGTAATTGGGTGACACTGAAAGTACGGTCTTAACTTTTTAGCTGCCATGATTAGAGCCAGGACTAATTTTTCTAGATGGGGATATCTAGTTTCAGCATCTAGTAAGGACTTACTTACATAGTAGATAGGAGATTGCTTACCTTTGTCCTCCCTTACCAGGACTACACTTACGACTATTTCTGCCACAGCAAGATAAATGTATAACCTTTCCCCTTCCTTTAGTTTAGATAGTAGTGGGAGATTCGATAGATAAGCCTTCAAGTCTTTAAGATCTTGTTGACATTCTTCAGTCCATTCGAACTGATTCTGCTTCTTTAGTACTGAGAAGAATTTAAAACTCTTCTCTGAAGATCTGGAGATGAATCTTCCTAAAGCTGCAATCCTACTTGTTAATCTTTGAACTTCTTTTTTGCTCGTTAGTACATCAGGTATTTCTTTAATAGCTTTAATTTGAGCAGGATTTACTTCAATGCCTCTATTTGATACGAGAAAACCCAAACCTGATTCAACGCCAAAGGCGCATTTTTCTGGATTTAACTTCATGTTATACCTGCAGAGGATCTCGAAAGTAGTAGAGAGATGTTGGAAATGATCTTCTGCCTTCGTTGACTTTACCAACATGTCACCAATGTACACCTCCATTGTTTTCCTCATATGTTCCTGGAACATCTTGGTCACTAGCCTTTGATACGTGGCTCCAGCATTTTTCAAGCCAAATGGCATGACTTTGTAACAATAACTCCCCCTGTTTGTAGTAAAGGAGGTTTTTTCCTCGTCTGAGGGGTACATTTTTATCTGATTGTAACCAGAATATGCATCTAGAAAGCTTAATAATTCATGACCTGTAGTGGCATCAATCATTTGATCTATTTGCGATAATGGAAATGAGTCTTTTGGGCATGCTTTATTCAGATTCGTATAATCTACGCATAGTATCCATTTACCGTTCTTTTTAGGTACCACTACGGTATTAGCTAACTAATTAGGATATTTTACCTCACGTATTGAACCGATTTTTAAGAGTTTATGCACCTCTTCATTGATCACTTGATTCTTGAACGATCCCTGCTTTATTTTCTTTTGCTTGACAGGTACGAAGGATGGGTCTTCATTTAGTTTGTGAGTCATCACTTATGGGGGTATACCTGTCATATCTGAATGGGACCAAGCAAAACAATCTGCATTAAGCTCAAACAGTGGAACAGCTTTGAGCTCCTCAATCATTGTCTTGATATTTTCATTCTCTTCTGGTTCTTGAATAACATCAAGTCTGGAATCCATGTTCGTATGTCTTGATGTGACATCCTGGTGATTTGATTCACCGTGTCTTTATCATTTTCTTCCGTGTCTGTTCGAGTTTCTCCCTCGTCTTTTGATTCCTCCGCTATTTCTTTTTTATTGGAATGCATCACTGAGTTGATGTTTCTTGAAGTCTGCTGATCACCCTGAATTTGTTGGATTCCCCATATGGAAGGGAATTTGATTACCTGATGGAGGGTGGATGGTACTGCATCCATGTCGTGGATCCATGGTCTCCCCATGATTAAATTATAAGCCATATATGTATCTATAACTTGAAATTTCATTTCCTTGACGACGCCTTCTGCATATGTATTAAACTCAATTTCTCCTTTTGTTATGACAGTAGAGTTGTCGAATCCCGGCAAGGAATATGTTTTTGGAATTACATGGTCCCCCATTAACATCTCTTCCACAACCCTCAGCAAAATGATATTGACCGAGCTACCAGGATCAATCAATACTCTTTTCACATTAGTGTCATGTATAAGTAGAGATATTACCAGTGCATCGTGATGTGGAAGCAGTAATCCATCAGCATCTGAGTCGTCGAATGAGAAGTTGTCAGCATCCAAAATTTCACAAGTCTGTTTCCCGTGGGTCACTGTGAACTTGGTAATCCTTCTTGATGAAGTATAAGTTACGCCATTTACCTCATCTCCTCCATTGATCACGTTTACAGTTCTCTTCGGAGATGGTGGCTTTGGGGGATCCTGCATATTCTTCATATATGCCTATTTACCTTTTTCACTAAACAGTTCTGTTAGATAACCTTGTTTTAATAAGTGTTCTACCTCACCTTGCAATAACCTGCAGCCTGATGTTTTGTGCCCGTGATCATTGTGAAATTCACACCATAATTCTGGGTTCCTTCTATTTGAATTGGACCTCATTTCTTTGGGCCAACGAACTTTATCACCCATATTTCTTAATACTATAATTAATTCGGAAGTACTTACATTGAAATTGTAATCTCCAATTCTTGCATTACCTCTACTTCGTTCATCTCGATCCTTTCTGGATCTTGATGATGATGAGCTCGAATCTTTATATGACGGTCTGTGATCAGGCCGTGGGTTTCAAATTTGGAACGAGCCTCTCGTACTGAAGGTCCCACGTATGGATCGTACCTATTTTTTCCAATTTTTCTTTCTAATTTGGAACGTCTAGAAATCATCGTGTCTTCTGTTTTTGATTGGGCAATAGTATCTTCTTCAATTCGTAGTTTGGTGTTGTACCTATTATAAACATCGTTCCATGTCGTAGCTGGGGACTCTCTCAAGATTTCTTTGAGTCTCCTCGTGGATTCAGAGCTTTTATCGTTCAAATTACTTGCAAAAGCCATAACTGCCCAATTGTCAGGTACTCTGGGTAGAAGCATCCTTTCACGTTGAAACCTGTCTACGAATTCATGAAGCAACTCCGTATCTCCCTATTTTATTTTGAATATGTCTTCCATTCTCTTTTCCACTTTTTGCGCACCGGAATGTGCTTTTATAAACAAATCTATAAGCTCAGCAAAAGAATCAACAGAATTTTCGGGCAAAAGAGAATACCATGTTAATGCTCCTTTAGTGAGTGTCTCCCCAAACTTTTTGACCAACACGGATTCAATTTATTGCTTAGTTAGGTTGTTTCCTTTTACTCCAGTGGTGAAAGAAGTAACATGATCACGTGGATCAGGTGTCCCATCGTACTTTGATATGCCAGGCATTTTGAATTTCTTGAGAATCGGCAAAGGTGCTGCACTTGGCTTCCAGGATTGTTGAGAATATTTATCAATATCAATACCCTTGATGACAGGTGGTACTCTAGGAATTTGCTCGATGCGATCGTTTTGTTCCTTCACCTGTTTCTGCAATGTTAGTATTAAAGATTGTAGATCTGAATTATTAGACATACCTGATCTTCCTTCAAGTGATTCATTTAGAGCGCCTCTACTTCCTGAATTTTCTAGTCCAGATTATGGATTTTCTACAGTCGCGGTGTTGTTTGAAGGAGGCGTAGGTGTCACAATTGGTAGCCCCCTCATGAAATCTTGAAGGGCTTCACTCACATATTCACCAACCATCTGCTTCACAGGGTCTTGTTTTCCTGTTTGCTCGTTTCCAATTTGATTATTGTTGTGAGTTGTAGATCTTTCTGGGGAGTTGTCCCTTGAACCTCGTAGGGATCCTTGAGGCGATGGAACTGGGGTTCCAATTGTTTATTGGTTGTTGTCGTTGGTACTCGACATGATTCGATAAAGGTTATTCGAGAAAAAATAAAGATTATCAGATTCCCGGTAACGGAATCAATTTGTTTAACCAAAAAATTGAATTCTTAGTCAAAGCTATTTTAAGAAGTACTCGGGCTACTGATAACCAAAGAGATTAGCTAATAATAGGATTTAGACTTGTAAATAAGAAAGCAACAAGATAGCAGAAAAGTAAGTATATTTCGGTAGTGATTCGAATGTGTCCATACAAGTGAGATTTTACTCCCTTTTATAAGGAATTTCTTAATATAACGTCTACTCTCCTTAATGATTGAGCATTAATGAATATTTATATCATTAATGTAACGTTACAATTGGTAATCATAATTGTTGCGTGAAGATTCTGTAACGTGTAGCTCATTGATTGAAGATCTATGAATCTACCTTTTATTCTGCCTTGGTTCATTCTGACCGTGTCTCTCCAACTTCTCGATTAGACTGGAGGTTCCGCTTCTAATTATCTCGTGGGTGTTTACCCCGTACCTCTTTGCTCCGTACGTCTTTCCAAGCTTTCATCCAGCTGTTGCCCTTCTATTGTTCCACGTATACTGCTTTGTCATCCAAGATATTACACGTGTAATGTCTATTTTTTACCAATACGATATCCCCTGGTCATTCTGAACTAAATATTTAGAGCGTGAATAATCTAATAGGGGGTCAGTGCAACCAAGTACTATTAATTTAAGTTCTATGTGTTGATTGTGTAAAACAAAAATTAAACCATTAGATGACTTAAAGATTGTTGCAGGTAATTTGATTCAACAAGCATTAATTGATAACGTAGCTTAGAATAAGTGATAAATAACCTAATATAATAAGTTAAATAATATTGATGGTGTAAATTATTTTTACAATTTAAATTCACCAAAAATATAAATGTGTCCGTTTGTGATACCATAATAAGAAAATGAATATTATATTGTGCCTAGCTCAACCCAACATTACTAACTCATGAAATGAAATTGCTCAAGATAAGGAGAAAACAGTTCACTACCTCAATCAATGTGGGACTTTAAACTGTACAATTACTAGAAGTTTAATTTTTCTACACTTCTAATGTTAGAAATTTTTATATTATCAAGTCATCTTTACACGTTGTAGCAAATAATTTTAACCTATTTTATTTTGAAGATTACGAATATCACATTTTAATGAAGCTTACCTGTATAAATCCTTTGTATAAAATATTATTTGTATACATGACTTAAACTCTTACCAGAAATAGCAAAACATGTAAAAGGCCATGGAAATTTCGTTTGTCACACCAGTTTTGGCCAAACCAATGGGGGGCGAGCGTGCAAAAGGTAGTGCTGTATCCACAATATCGGAACTGCATTATAAGTAGTCTGATTATGTCCTATATATAGACAATATTCCATTCTTTGATTCCCCCTGTCCTCTGCATATACTCTCTTGTTTTTTGAAGAAATATTAAGGTATAAGCATCATGAGCTCAAACGTTGTACCTGTTCCAAATGGAGAAACTATTTCTCAACAAGACCAAAAGAAGCAGAAAGCCAAACTTCCCTTTATTGATATTGTTTCATCTCTCAAGGAAAGAACAAGCAAGTGTGATATGAGGAAAGTAATACATAGTGTTAAAGTTGGACTAGCTTTGGTATTGGTATCACTTTTATATCTATTAGATCCACTATTCCAGAAAGTTGGACAAAATGCTATGTGGGCTATTATGACTGTTGTAGTTGTCTTCGAGTTCTACGCAGGTTTGTCATTTAATGATTCATCCTTTTTTTTTTCCCCTATCAATGTACATGTATTTTGCAATAGTGTAAAAACTATTTAGACTATTAAGCTATGTTGTGCGGACTTTCTAAAATACTGTCGTATCTATGTCGGATTCTCCAAAAATACACTGTTTTTGGAGAATCCGACATGCACCCGACGTATATTTGGAGAGTTCGAGCAACGTAGTTATTAAGCATTCCACTGATAATGTATGTCCTATCAGGTGCTACCCTAAGCAAAGGCATAAACCGAGCGATTGGTACCGTATTGGGCGGTGGATTGGGATGTGTGGCTGCAATTTTAGCTGACAAAAGTGGAGAAATTGGCGGAGCCTTAGTTGTTGGTATCTCTGTGATTGTCATTGGTAAATATTGTCACTAATGTCCTCACAATAAAGTTACTAAAAGAAATAAGAGTTTAACTTCTAACTATACATTCACTTAATTTAGACATTATACTTAAATATCAGGTCACCTACATGTAACAACCCATACAAAAAATTTGACAAATAACAATATGAAGTGAAAAAATTTCTTACGCTGTCAGAATATATAACTTGTATCCAAATAATAAAGGTATATATAATTCTATCATGAACAGGTGTTGGTGCAACGTACTCAAGGTTGATACCAAGCGTGAAGAAGAGATATGACTATGGAGTTATGATCTTCATATTGACATTCAATTTGGTAGTAGTGTCTGGAGTAAGAGCAGACAAAATCATGAAATTGGCTGGAGAGAGACTTTCCACCATTGGTATGGGTTTTGCTGTTTGCATATTTACAAGTTTCATCTACCCCATCTGGGCTAGTGATGAACTTCATTCCTCCACTGCTTCTAAGTTTGATAAAGTTGCTTCTTCTATCCAAGGTAAATTTGCATATTTAATTCCTCCCAATAAATTAACCTCCAAATATTATTTTTTTTAACGTAAATGAACATGAACAATCCATTGCCATCTTAATTTTAAGCTTAGTAATAGTCTTGAAATAATGGACTAACTATATAAAGATTTACCTTACTATTAGTGTAGTTTAACATGGGATACTACGTTAATTAACATTTTTACCGGATCAGTAAATAGTAGTAGTATGTACCGTGTAGAAATTTACTTGTTACCTTTACAAATGACTCGATGTTGTAAATATTTTACACCGTCAGTGCATAAAATTAAACTTAAACTTAGAACTAATTAATACACTACTTTTGAAATATATCTTACGTACCCATTGGTGGTGATTTTTAACGTAGTAATGTGTTTCTGGATCGTTAATTTTCAGGGTGCTTAGAGGAATATTTTAAGATAGAGGATGATAAAGAAAAGCAACCAATTACTATTGACGTCAGTGGATGCAAATCAGTGCTGCATTCCAAGTCCAGTGATGAGTCACTGGTATATTATACTTAACAATTCTTACTAGGAAATCCATAATGTTGGATATATATATTTTATTATTATTAAAATAAAATAATAATATGAGAACTATTTCAGTCAAATTTCGCGAAGTGGGAACCTTGGCATGGGAAATTTGGATTCTTTTATCCATGGGAGAAGTACTTGCAAATTGGAGAGGTTCTAAGGGAGCTTGCAGCTTCAGTTCTCTCACTCAAAGGATGTATTCAATCAGTCAGACAGGTAAAGAATTTTTTTTTTCCTTTCAATATATAAACTTCCTCATTTTCTTAATTACTATAATAATTTTCTGTTTTGGTACTGATGAGCAGCCATCTCCAACACAAAGAAACAGAGACAGCATAAAGGGGCCATGTGAAACAATAGGATTGTCACTTGCATGGATTTTGAAGGAGATTGGAGAGAGCATAAGGGACATGAAAATATGTCGTGCTAAAGTTTTGATAAGTCCAAGGACACAATGCATGGTACAAGAGCTAAGTCTCCTTGTAAAAACTACGGAGAATTCGACTGAAAATCTTGGGTTGGCAAGCTTTATATTTCATTTGTTAGAGATGGTGGAGAAGGTAGAAATGGTGGCTACAAAAGTGGAAGAACTTGGTGAAATTGCTCGGTTTCACACCAAAAAAGTTGATGTCTGACTATAATCTACTCAGCATGCCCCTACATAATAGAAATAGGGAGTATGGTAAATAGACAAGCGCTACTCCATTAGTTGGGAAGGTTATGATCCAGCCGAGCTAAAATTTTGAGTTTATAGGCACCTTAATTACTGCTCATTTTAAATAAATTATTTATACATATTAAATTAAATTTTCTAGCACACATACAAAAATTGGGCCAAAACTACTGAATCCGGCTGAATCTGTACGAACCCTTGTAGCTCCTTCCTTTGGACAATGGAAAAAAGCGGCAAAAATATTAGGGACTCCTGCGCTTGGCAGCTTCATTTTTTTAATTCCCTCTTAATTTCACGGGGTCTTAAATACCTACCTAAACTTTATTTTTACAATAGTGGTGCCAAAAAAGGATTTTTACCTAATTATATTATATTAAAAATTTATTTACCTATATTTTTTATGTTTTGTAGTTTTTAATAATTATATCTAAGTTTTTCTCACAAATTATATATATTTTTTCTTAAAAGGCTCCCACCTTATTATTAGCATCTTTAATTAACGGATTCAGTTACATTCTTTCCTCTCTTTTTCCCTCTCCTCTTCTCTCTCCTTTTCTTTAAACATCAAAATCCCTTAATTTACGCCCAGAATCTTCATCTTCTCTTTTCCCACCATTTCTGACAGCTTTATATTATTAAAAAAATATTCAAAAATTGTATGATAATTGTATTTGAATTGTATCAGATACATCAATGCCTAAAACATAAATGTATCATATTTATATACTTGTATCTAGAACAATAATACCCAAAATAATACTTGATACAATATTAATAAATTAATATAAAATTATCATATTTGTGATACAAGCTGTGAAATTCGTCACAAACTCACAACTGCTCGTAACAATGTACAATGAATATACAATTATCATACATTTGTAATACAATTCATGCAACAATCATCAATCGCGATACATATCTGAAAAATTGTGATACCATTATGATTTTCATCTTCTTCAAGTTTCAATCACAACTCTACACTAAAAATTTAATACAATAATATTATAATTGTATTAGTATTGTATCGAGTATTGTTTTGGGTATTGATAATACAATAAAGATTTAATAAAAAAAAATAAGATTCAAAATTTACCCACAACTTGATTATAGAGCAATATTCTAAATTTCGTCTGCATTGCATCAATAAGAAATAGAGATTTTGGGTGATTAATAATGAAGAGAGAAATTGAATTTCAAAAGCTTTGGAAGAGGAAATGAATCTGCAATTTTGGAGGGATAACAGTGGGTAACCAAGATTTTGGATAACAGTGGGTAAGCGAAATTTCGTACTGTGGATAAGAACAATTTGGATAATAATTAAGAAAGAGAGAAGATATTTTTTTAATCCTTTGGAAAAGAAAATAATCTTAAATAAAGGGGGATTATTGAAAATGGGAGTTGGGTGTCATGTAACTAATAGACTAGATTTAAGGGATCTTGAATTTCTTCTTTTTTATGATTTTATATATAACTAATAAATATAGATATACAAAGTAATTAATAAAAAAACTAAATAAATGTGATAAATGAATTTTTATTATAGTATAACTAGGTAAAAATCCTCTTATTTTAATCTTTCTATTCATTAACTTCCCACGTAAACTCTACCCTTTCCCTTTAGAAGTGTAAAATAACACCCTTGAAAATAAATGGGCTAAATCTCGTCAATCCAGCAATGATGAACTGAAATATTTTGGTGTTCTTTGGTAGAAGATTTTAACATTTTAGATATTTATAAGGAAGAAAAGATGAAAACAAAAAAATAAACCCCAAGTTAATAGAAATGCAATGCCTTCAATGTAATTAAGATGTATATCATAAAAGAGTTGCACTTCACTTTTAACTTCCTTTTATAATTTTTATCTATTAGAAATTATAAATATTCTAGTCGTTAAATTTTCTATGAACATTTTAAAGTTGCTTGAAACGTTTAGTAATTCACATGCATATTAGGGTTGTAGCATTTGATCAGGTTTTGAGGATATTCTATCTCTACTTTTTCATAAAATGTAGAAATTAGAGAATTTACTGTATGGTGTTATTACTCTTCCACCGGAATAATGACAACAAATTGCATTTAAAGAATTGTGATTAATATTCGTGAGAGAAAGAGAGGAGTAAAGTGCGCTAAAATTGGAGTATTTATAAATATACGGAATTCTGGACATTAGGGGCCTTCATACGGGATATTCAAAAATAGCCAGATTTATTATCGGTCATTCAAAAATAGTCACACTTTCAAAAGTAATCAAAATTTAGCTACTTTTCAAGTAAAGATAAATTTGAAAAGACACTGTTTCAAAATCTGAAAAATACTCCACTATATTATACTGAAGTTCCAGCATAAGTATACTAGAACTCCAGCATAATATACTGGAGTTCCAGCAAAGTATACCGATCCAGTATAATATGCTGGCAGTTCATATACAGGTGCTCGAATCTCCAGTATATTATGCTGGAATTTTCCGCATGTTGGAGTTTCAGCATAATATGCTGTAAGTTCATACACAGGTGCACCGAACTCCAATATGTTAAGCTGGACCAGTTTTTGTTGCAGCAAAATAGTGGCTATTTTTCAATGACTTGATAAATGCTGACTATTTTTGAATGATCAGTCCGAAAACTGACTAGCCAGTGCTATTTTTACCTTCATACGTGCAAACTCCATTTTCAGCTCCAAATCCAAAACAAAACAAAAACAAACAAAGAAAAAAACCATTTAAAATCACTGCAATTGGGCTCCGGCGATTTGCAATTTCGTATTTAGAATCACGTGGTCCAAGCTCATACAAAATGAGCCATGTTTTGCGGTCCTTACCCGGATTAGTCCATGATTCTTACCCGGATTAGTCCTTGTAATCAATTGAAAGTTAGGTCACTTCCTCTATTTTCTCTTCTTCAACTTAGCTGCCTCTTGATTGTTTGTCAGCAAACTCGATTTGTTGTAGAGTTTGGCGCTCAAATCGTGGTTAGAGTACTTACTTTGTAAGATTTGTAACTCACCATTGTTTGAATTTTGAATTTGATTTTTTGTGAGAAATTTTGAGTGAGTGTTGTTTAGATTTGTTGGAAATAATATAAGAAAATTGACAAAATTTGAAATCCTTTTGTGGAGATTTGATCTGATTTTAAACAAGAATTACAACTTAAAATCACAAAAAGAACTTGTCTTGATAGGTTATACTTTTTTATATATTGTTAAACAGTTTTATACGAATGAAAATCTCATGACAGTGAAACATAATATCTGACAAATCAAACCTTTCCGGCAAGTTTTAATTATCAATTATTTGCAAGAAAAGGTTTAATACTTTTGCTTCACTGGGCAGAAAATGGAAAGGGGAAAAATATGGGGGCTTTTGTATCTATATTCGTTTTTTAGGTTACGTTTTAACTTATACTTATTTTGTAAAATAAATTGCAAACGTGCTCACTTTTCGCATAAACTTCAGGCATACGGGCCTGAAGTAACAAAAAGCAATTAGACAAACTTCAGCATTCTAGGTTTTTTCAAAAACTTCAGCAGTAGTTCATTTGTAAAAACTTTAGCACTAAATAAACTGAAGTTTTGTCCTGGATTTATTAGTTTTGTCATAAAGCTTTTTCAAAAACTTCAACAGAAGATGCTGAAGTTATTTAGTTCATTTCTAAAAACTTCAGCACTAAATAAGCTGAAGTTTTATCCTGGATTAATTAGTTTTGTCATAAAACTTTGCTGAAGTTGTTTAGTTAATTTGTAAAAACTTCAGCACTTAATAAGCTGAAGTTTTGCACAAGTATCAGGAAGGCGGCGCCTGAAGTTGTAAAAATTAGGGTATAGGTTAAATAATTTTATGTGAGTATAGGTTAAATGGGGGTGATCAAATAGGGCGCCCCGTGCAATTTCTACAAAAACATGTTATTCAAATCTATCTTCTTGTCTTTTATTAATCGTTTTCAGTTACAAGATCAGGATGCTACAAGCAAAAGTTTAATTTTTATTCATCGACAATATAAAAGATTTCTTATATAAACTGCTTAAAAATAAAATATAAGCTACTATTCACAAGACAAGATGAAGAACACAAAACAAAAAGAAGATAAATAACTTGCTGAAATTAACTAATCAATTTACACTGGTTATGTAAAAACAGTTTATACAATATAAATGAAAATATACATGTTGATCATACTATGTTAGTAAGCACATATATTAGTTCTCTACTAGGTAGATGTACGAATCTCAACCACCAAAAACCAAACAAAAGCTAAATACAATTGCTAAGGACCAAGCTTCACTAAACCAAAATTGGAACAAACAAAATGACAACAAAGGCAAGAAAGCTACATCTTGTCTTGTCCCTAGACAGGCGGACGACACAATTATCATGTCAAATATTTAGAGAAAACAGAAACATTTGCAGAAGAAAAGGGTTGAACCTGTTTTCTCCAAAGATGATAAAAGTGATGACAAACTTAACACTAGTTGTGGCAATTCTCATTCTGACACTGAATTTTGAAGTAGTAAAAGGCATTCCAAACACCAACTTGACAAAGGTCCAGTGCAACGGCGGACAATATTTCAAAGATGATCCTTTTGCCATAAGTCTAGCCTATGTTGTTGCACAACTAGTGAGCACCACGCCGTCGCGCCACGGATATGACTACCACAACATTTCTCCCTATCCCAACGCTTTTGCATACGGACATGCTGCTTGCAACAACAACACTACTACTTCTTTAACCAAACAAGATTGTAAAACTTGTTTGGCTTCAGCTAAAGCTAATTTGCTTACTTCTTGTGATGCAAGAATTGGAGGTCGTATTTTGCTTGTTGATTGTACAATGAGGTATGAACAATACCCTTTTGACGATTAACCTCAGAATTAAGCTGTCTTGAAAAACTTGGATTATATCAAACATGTATTCTTGTCTACCTTATGCTACATGACAACATTTTCATGTGTCTTTTCGACATTTCCCTTCTGTATAGGGAGGATTCTTGTCCATAATGAGTAATAATTTGATTGCTTTAACAATTTCTTTCTATGTTTACTGATTTATCACTAAAAGAATTACTATTACTTTGTATGTAACAAAGAAGAAATCCTAAATAACTTAGGATCTAATACCATGATAAAACAGATCCTCAATTTTGGTAGACGTATTTCATATCACCAGATCTTAGTTTTTCATGTGTCGATGTAACTAAAGTATCTTCTTCGTAAAAGGTTTCCTTATAGCCAAATAAAAAGCTTATTTGATGGTATCACTATGGATTCAACTTGCACAAATATAATTTGACCAAATTTGAGGTAAGTTCTAGCATTAGTTTGTCCAACTAAAGCACAGCTAGGAACAGTTTATTAGCTTACCTCTTTCTTACTGAGAAAAGGATAGAGTAGAAGATATAGGAGGACGTGTGAAAGATGTTGACTTCAGAAAGAATAGATGTTAACTAAAACATATACAATTATCATTGCAATTTGAAAAAGAATTTTACACGGTGAACCAAATGGTTGGCATCATCGCCAAAATTTTCCTCACCCTACATATAGCCGACCCCAACTTGCTTGAGGTAGAGATATACTTATTGTTGTTCTGTGAACCATCAAAAGGATTCCAATGTTGTCAAACTGGACAATGTCTCTTCATCTATACAGTTCACAATGCTCTTTACACTATACAACATTGCGAACTAAAGACCTTAATTTCACTCCTGATCGACTAAACCATTCAGGAAAAAAAATATCAAATTATACACAAACTGCAATAGGAAGTATACTTATCTCATCCAGCTCAAGTTCCCTTTACGAGCTGTAAGAGAAGCTCGTTCCATGAATCGGTCAACTGCTTGAGAGATGACCTCTCTACTGTCATTCCGGGAACTGAGAAGAAGTGTATTCGGGAATTTGTTCCCGAGATAACTCCTGTTTGAGGAGGACTGCATAGAGAAGCTCGTTCCATGAATCAGGGACACCAGGGAGACACCAGTGGCTGCAGTCTTGCTTGTGGAGAGGAACTGGTCCCACATTAGGGCCTAAATAATACAAAGACAAGTGACCATCTCTTCTCGGAGATGTCATTCCTGTTACATTCAGTAAACCCATAGTCCAGGCCTTTGATTTGTTTGCGAGCTGCGATAGCACATTTATGACCGTCTTATATTCAAATGAGTTCCTTGATGACTCTTCAGATGATCCTAAGTCAGGTAGTGTCTCCAGGTGACAGCTACCACCAGTCCTCCAATCTCCACCTCTGTAGTGTTCATCAGAGCGATTCATTAATTGCATATCGAGTGAGATAACCAAAACAAAATATCTACGTAAACAAATTTTAGACTAGTTTGTATGGCTCATTAGATATTATTAATCAAAATACCAATAACTTGCAGATATAAAAAAATCAAGAAATCACACCAAGTACTAGATCTACTTAACTGCCTTTACGCATTAAAGCATGCAATGCATAAACCATTTTATCCTTGAAACAGTCTATGGATTAAGAGTGGCTTACCTTGCATCATTGCATGTCTTTGTTGGAAAAAGAATTTTCTCCGACACATTTATCATTTACAAAAAAAAAAAAAAAGGGGCA